>JAHBOF010000299.1:0-44860 GCA_020736565.1 Coprinopsis sp. MPI-PUGE-AT-0042 | reverse complement strand
CTGTTCTCAACTGACAATTACTTATTCCATTCTGATTGTGCATATGTTATGCATAGTTGGTATCCTTGTATCCATCTTCTACTGCTTCTATCATTCTTATCTTTGTTGTACATCTACTAGATATGCTGCGGAGTATGACTAGATATGACTGGATATGACTCCTAGATTGCTGCGGAGTATTTCCTACTTATGCTGCAGAGTATGACTAGATATGACTGGATATGCTGCGGAGTATTTCCTACTTTGATACAATGCTTAGATAGCTCGTCCCTCTAGTAGTATATAAAGCTGTAGATGTACTTGCTTATACCTTAGCTTGTTATTCTATCGGATTATCCCTGTCTACCCTCTGAAGGCAACCCTTCCTCTATTGCTAGGCTTGCTTCAGTCGTCAAGAGCACTCTTCTCAGAGGTACTCTTGACGACTGCCTTATATTTCCACCTGATTTAGAAGAGGTCCGACTCAGATATTACAGTCCTCGCGTCTACCCTTAGGGGCTCGCGACCTGAGCTGTAACACCTAAGTCACCCAGGTCAGCCCAGCATGAAGCTTGGATACCTGGTCACCCTGGCCCAGCTTCATGCTTGACTGTCCTGGGTCACTGTCCTGCCTTCCTGCCCTGAAATTCTGGGGCACTGCCCTGGGTATATGCCCAGCTGTCCTGGGTCACTGTCTAGTGACCTGGATACCTGGGGGTGTCTGGGGTCTTGGTTCTATTTATATCACTGTATAGCTTCTATATTGGCTATTGTTGTAGGCTGTGTATATGTTGTTGTCTGATGCTGATTATAGTTGTTGTACTGCTATGTACATGACTATTATGTTTGAATTAATTTGGATTTGCTTGTCAATTGAGAGATACATTTCTTTTGTTATACAATACTAATATGAACAATATAATTGAATTAAAAAACATGAAAACTTCTATATTAGGTTGGCCAAGCAAGCCTGCTGTGTAAAGGCTATAATATGACAGCCTACACTCTGCAAGCCAGGACAGTGTCCTGGAACTGGGACACTGACCTGGGACGGTGTCCTGAAACTGGGACAGTGTCCTGGGACACTCCTCTGGGACACTGACCTGGGACACTGACCTAGGACACTGACCTGGACACTGACCTGGATATGGGACACTGACCTGGGACACTGTCCAGAAACTGGGGCAGTGTCCCCAAAGCCAGGACAGTGTCCTGGGATCAAGCTTTTACTGATCAAAACTTACTTAAAATGGAAACTTACATAAGATTACTATAAAAGGAAATATTACAAAAGTTTTACTATAAAAGGTAATCTAAAAATAATTTCCTCAAAAAGGAAATATATTATCAATTACCTTAAATAGAAATTTCCAAATCAAGATATATGCCAATCATTGCTGATCAGGTACATCAACTCTAAATCTCTATCAGTGCAAATCAGGTACTATCAATCAATCAAAACCTTTATTCTCTATCAAAGATCAATGTTGATGACATCAGTCATTAATCACTCATTAAGATAAGCATGCTCAAGCATAATTTACGCTGGATCTCACCCATTTCTTCTCCGATTAGAATGATTTAATATGCGTTGGAAAGCTTGAAATAAGAGGAATCTGACCATCCATTTCGATTTGCAACAACTACATTGTGGGAAGCTCAATTTCCTCAAAGGTCGGATTTATAGCATCGAGCAGCAGAATATCAGTTATAGGTTTGCCTGTGTACATCAGGAAGATGACTGATAGCTCTTAGCATTATGCCTTCAACTTAACAATACCCTTTAGGCACTATTTGAAAGGGTTCAGCCTTTTTGACAGTCTTTATACCCACAATATTTCTATTGTTAATACAAGCACACATAAGTCAGCAACCAGTGCATGCTATCTGTTCAACATACATGTGAAAGGTATTTCAAAAGTTCCCTTAGACATCATAGAAGTGTTCCAGCTATATTAAATGGCATAAGAACGTCTCAAAACCACAGGCATGATGTAATAGTCAATGTTGCATTTCAAGGAAGGTAATTGTTGAATACAGTTACTATAAAAGGAGATTTTGATGAGATAATCAATGTGACAGAAGCAGCCACAGAATACCTTTCTGGGAAAGCTTTAATCATGGAAAACGGTCCAGAGGTCAAGGAGATATGAGTGGAAAACTCCGAAATTTGAAGGAATGCATGAAGTGGCTAAGCATGTTGACATGACCTTTGTGTCTTCCTCTTGTGTTCCAAGTATTTTACCCATATCTCCTGGCCTCTGGACCGTTTTCCAAGATTAAAGCTTTCCCAGAAGGGTATTCTGTGGCTGCTTCTGTCACATTGATTATCTCATCAAAATCTCCTTTTATAGTAACTGTATTCAACAATTACCTTCCTTGAAATGCAACATTGACTATTACATCATGCCTGTGGTTTTGAGACGTTCTTATGCCATTTAATATAGCTGGAACACTTCTATGATGTCTAAGGGAACTTTTGAAATACCTTTCACATGTATGTTGAACAGATAGCATGCACTGGTTGCTGACTTATGTGTGCTTGTATTAACAATAGAAATATTGTGGGTATAAAGACTGTCAAAAAGGCTGAACCCTTTCAAATAGTGCCTAAAGGGTATTGTTAAGTTGAAGGCATAATGCTAAGAGCTATCAGTCATCTTCCTGATGTACACAGGCAAACCTATAACTGATATTCTGCTGCTCGATGCTATAAATCCGACCTTTGAGGAAATTGAGCTTCCCACAATGTAGTTGTTGCAAATCGAAATGGATGGTCAGATTCCTCTTATTTCAAGCTTTCCAACGCATATTAAATCATTCTAATCGGAGAAGAAATGGGTGAGATCCAGCGTAAATTATGCTTGAGCATGCTTATCTTAATGAGTGATTAATGACTGATGTCATCAACATTGATCTTTGATAGAGAATAAAGGTTTTGATTGATTGATAGTACCTGATTTGCACTGATAGAGATTTAGAGTTGATGTACCTGATCAGCAATGATTGGCATATATCTTGATTTGGAAATTTCTATTTAAGGTAATTGATAATATATTTCCTTTTTGAGGAAATTATTTTTAGATTACCTTTTATAGTAAAACTTTGTAATATTTCCTTTTATAGTAATCTTATGTAAGTTTCCATTTTAAGTAAGTTTTGATCAGTAAAAGCTTGATCCCAGGACACTGTCCTGGCTTTGGGGACACTGCCCCAGTTTCTGGACAGTGTCCCAGGTCAGTGTCCCATATCCAGGTCAGTGTCCTAGGTCAGTGTCCCAGGTCAGTGTCCCAGGTCAGTGTCCTAGGGGAGTGTCCCAGGACACTGTCCCATATCCAGGTCAGTGTCCTAGGTCAGTGTCCCAGGACACTGTCCTGTTGATCTTATCTTATCTTATCAGATGTAGATTAGATTCGACTCGTGACCTTCAGTCTAGACTCTTCCAGATACATTCTAATGAGGCTATGCATTATTTACAGCATTCGTCATTCTTTCGTCTTTACAACTCATACTGACTCATACGCTTACTTGTCACACATGTGACTGCTTACTCAGTCCTTACACAGCTCTATTATTAGTACACTCTTTATGTATATAAGGACTCCTGTAGCTACCTCAATCTATATCGTTTTAACCTACGAACTAAGTCACTGCCTATAGCCTACAAGCTACTCGGTGAGACTCTACTTGCTAGTCACAGTAGTGTTCTTCAGGTTATGAGCCCCGAAGCTCAATAGTTGCGCTGTAATGGCTGCACTACAAACTTGGCTGGCGCTGTAATGGCTGCCTCCATAGACTGCTACAAGTCTGTGCTTAATCGCTGCGACTATGCATGTCTAACCAAGTGCCTGATAGGCCGAACCTATGCCTTTACTCTGCGCTGTAATGGCTGCAGAATGGGGCAAAGAATGCGCTATTCTGGCCGCTTCTTTGATTTGTGATATATGTTGCTGACGAACCTTGTTTTGACAGATCTCAACAATCATCAAATGTCTTCCAACGCTCTCAACAACGTCCCCATCCTCGATGGTACCAACTACATGGATTGGGCCATGCGTGCGGAGCAGTACCTCCAAATGCAACGTCTTGCGTCTTACATCAATGGTACTCGTCCTAGCGAACCAGCTTCAGATGCCACTGCGGCAGAGAAGCTGGCTCAGGAAGAAAAAATCGATAAGTGGGAGAAGGACGATGACCAAGCCATGGGAGCTCTCCTCCTCCGCATCAACAAGAATGTCTGCGCCCAAGTCTCGGGCAAAGGTACCTTAAAGGAGTTATGGGATGCTCTCAAGGAGCTTTATGGTACTCCAGGCCTTGCTGTGATTTTCGCAGACTTCAAACGAGCGATCCAGTTCCGTATTGGGACCAGAGATCCTCGCCCTGCGATCGCCGAGCTCCAGAACTACCTTGGTCAACTTGCTACGAATGAGGTCTCTATCGACGCGTTCATCGAGGCCATGATCTTGATCAGCAGCCTCCCTTCCAAGTATGAAAATACTGTCGCCATCCTCCTTAACCACAAGAAGGAGAAGCTCACCTTCGACGCCGTTGTCAAGGGCATCACGGCCGAGTACAACCGCATCGCCAACCCGGCTACCCTCAACAAGTTCACTGGTATCAAGAGGAAAGGGGGAAACCCTAACTTCCGCCAGCAGCAACAGGGGCAGCAGAAGGATTCCGGCAACTCGGGTAATCAAAACTCGGGTTCTTCCCAGAACAAAGGGAAGAAGCGCGGATCCAAGGGTGGCAATAAGAAGAAGGAGAAGGAAAGGAAGTCTGGTCATAGCTCCCACATGGTATCGGCTGCCTTCTTAGGCAACCATCTAGTCTCTCTCGCTCCTCAGGAACATGTGCCTCCCCAGGCCAAAGTCTCGGTTCTTTCCTTTGTGAAAACCGGACCCTCTATCGTCCAACGCCCCGTCGATCTCACTCCATCCACCCATCTCCCCGTCTCGGCTGCTAAAGCCAAAGACGCTCCGTCCACCAACATGTCCGTCTACCCAGACGTGGAACGTGCCAGGAAGAACTGCAGTAAGCTCGATTTACCAAAAACCGCTTGCAACCTCAAATCTTTCGAGGAAGCAGACAAGCGGAAGCGAGCTCTTATTGACTGCATCAGTTCCCCTAGGCCTTCCAAACACCAACGATCTCTCGAGCTTCCCGAACAGGCTGAGGTGCATGAGACCAGCTCGTCTCTGCACCGACTCTCATCTCCTCCACTGGCACAAGGTGGATCTGGAGAAGGGGTCCATGTTCCCGAACCAGCCATGGTGCATCAATCTGGATTGCCCATGGACAGGGACAGCTCACAAGCACTGGACGGACTCAGCGACACCGATGCCTTGGGTGAAGATGACGACAGCGTCTCCCTCGGCGACGAAGGCGAAGACCCATTGCTCTTCGGCGCCCCCAAGACAGTCAGGGAGAGGATCCACGATGGAGAACTGGAGGACCCCGCTCCACCCCGATGACAAAGTCTCCGACTGGGGCTCTGATGACGGAATGGGAGGCGAACATCCAGAGCATGATGGATCAGATTGCTTTTCAGATGCAAAACCATCCGTCTACTTACCGGACTGGGACGCTCTGAGGACTGGGCACTTCGACGACAATAAGTACGTCCCCTCTGTTTCTATCAGGAAACACTTGGCTAACTCATTGCCTCCACAGCCTCTTCAACTAGATATGAATAGCTTAGACGACGATGTATTCTTAGAGTTTTGCTGTGCAATCAACTCTCTTGTTTCGATTCACGATTCATCGAATACCCCCAAGTGTAAAGATGCGAACTGCGCCTCCTGTAAGAAATTTGAGACATTCATACATTGGATGATGGACTCTGGGGCATCAATGCATGTTACCCCCCTCGAAAGAGGACTTGTTTGATTACAAAATTATTAAGAACAGTCCATCAGTTAACACCGCTTCCAAGGGTACAACCCTGTCCATAAAAGGAATTGGAAAACTTCGAGTACATCACACTATCAAAGGTGCTGATGGTAATGATCGAGATGTGGAATCTATCATCGAACCAGTCTATCACATTCCCAATCTATCAACTTGATTGTTCTCTACGGGAACTTTCTTGATTCAACCCAATACTACTCTTTGGGGTGATTCCCTAAACATGGGTATCAACGATTCTGATGGGAGAAATCTCATTAAGGGTCATCCACTTCATCCGGACGACACGATTTATTGGGTATCTGTAAAGAAATCTGATGGATCGCCGATGCAAGTGCAGAAGGTCTCTGGACCACCTGTTGATTACGAGGTCATGCATAAACGCTTTGGTCATCCATCGCAGGAAGTGCTCAAACGAGCCAAAAGCATACCACGAACTTCCCACCTATGGTGGAAATTCCCAAACATGAACCTTTGTGCCGCGGTTGTGCGCAAGGGAAAATGTCGCTTGAGCCGTTCCCGGCTTCAAGCAAGCATGCGAAGCGCAGATTCCAGAAGATCCATTCGGATCTGAAAGAATTCTCCGTCGAGTCATACCACAAATTCAAACATTTCATCTCCTTCTTTGATGATTGCACGAGTCATGGATCGTGTGTCCTTCTTCGTCAGAAGAGTGGATCGATCCAAGCAATCGAAGATTTTGTCACCATGGTTGAAACTCAATACCATGAGAAGATCGAAGAATGGCAGGTGGATGGTGGTGGAGAATTCATCAACAATGAACTGAAAATTTTCTTCAAATCAAAAGGAATCAAGCTATCAATTAGCGCTCTGTATATGCACCAGCAGAACGGACGTGCTGAACGCTGTAATCGCACAATCATGGAGAAGGCCAAGTCAATGCGTCATGATGCTTGCCTGCCCCAATCCTGGTGGGAATTTTCCATTCTATATGCCATTTACGTGTATAACCGGACGCCTCTCAAATGTCTAGGTTGGATCACTCCACACGAGGCTGTAGAACGAGAAGCTCCAGGCATCTCTAAATTGAGAGTCTTTGGATGTGGTGCCTGGGTCTATATTCCCAACGAACAACAATCTAACAAGCTCCTTCCACGGTCAGAGTATATGATCTTCCTAGGATTCCCAGAAGGCATGAAGGTGTATCTATTCATGAGATCGCCAAGGAATGTTCTATTCAAAGCGACTACCGCTTGCTTTGATGAACTTCACTTCCCAAGGTGTCCTGATGCCAAACCACCTCAAGACCAACCACGAGTTGAAGACTACCCACCTTCCTCGTTTGGCAATGATGGACCTCCATCTGAATCTGGAGATGATGATAACGACGATGATTTCCTTCCTTGTCCATCCCCAAACTCCCAAACTCCTAAAAAAGGGAGCGGTCCTGATCGTGACGATGATCGGAACACTGGTGAACCACCAGCTGACCAGCACCCGCCAAACCCTGCGCCGGGAAATGCTCCAGGTGATGCACCTAGGAGATCTGCGCAGGATCGGACCCTAACCAAGCCTCAGCCTGGCGATGTCTACGGAAATAAAACTCCGACAGAAAAGCATCAGACGGATAGGAGAAAAGCACTTGACAAAGATGACAGACGGCCATCTGGATCTAATCAAGGTGCTGAAAGCATGGAAAAAGGTGTTCCCGCACCAAAACCTGCTACTCCAATGTCCAAAAGTGACTCTGATTCGACTTTTGACATACCTGAGGACTTAGAACACTTAGCACATGAAGGGGGAGTTAATTTTATGCATTTCCTGCTTTCTAAAGTGGTTTTGCCTCCAGTTCCTTCTGTCGATAGCGCTCCACACTAGTGGACGTTTAAAGACATCTTGCGGATGCCACTGCAGGAGAAGAAAGGATGGATCGATGCTTGCAAAGATGAGTTAAAGGCACTCTCTGAACACGAAGTATTCGAAATGGTCGATCTTCCCAAAGGTCGCAAAGCGATTACCAATCGCTGGGTATTCGACGTCAAATCTGATGGTCGTAAACGTGCCCGACTTGTTGCCAAGGGTTTCCAAGAAATCGAAGGCATTGACTACAACGAGATTTTCTCACCAGTGGTTCGTTTTGAATCAGTCCGAACCATGTTAGCTCTCATGGCTCGCAAGGATTGGCGCATCACTGGGGTCGATGTCAAGACCGCATTCCTCTATGGGAAACTAGATGAGGAGATCTATATGTGTCAACCTGAAGGCTTTGTCATGAAGGGCAAAGAGCACAAGGTGTACCGGCTCCTTTGTGCTGTCTATGGTCTGAAGCAAGCGTCCCGTGCATGGTACATGGAACTTGCAAAGTTGATGAAGATTCTTGGCTTCAAACGACTATCGACCGATACTGGGATCTTCATCCTACAGGATGGACATGGTGGCTTTGTCATCATGATTGCCTACGTCGATGATCTCATCTTCACGGGTCCTAACAAGAGACTTGTTAATGCCAAAAAAGAGGTGTTCAAGCTCAAGTGGGAATGTCGAGACTTTGAAAATCCAACCGAGTTCTTATGAATGAGGATCAGACGTGACAGACAAAATATCCGTCTGGACCAATCTGCTTATCTTGGCACAGTCCTGGAACGTTTTGATATGAAGGATTGCCGACCGGCACCTACACCTATGGTCGAGGGTTATAGGCCTCTTGAACATACTGGACCTGTCAATACGAAACGACGCCACTACTTCCAGTCGATCATTGGATCTCTGCTCTACTTGATGCTGGGTACTCGCCCAGATATCGCCTACGCTGTTGTCAAGCTGTCTTCAGGGGATTACTAGGACTTAAGTTCTACTCGTCTTAGTCCAATGGGTACACTCGTTAGGAGATGCACTCATTGAGGGGGAGTGTTGATCTTATCTTATCTTATCAGATGTAGATTAGATTCGACTCGTGACCTTCTGTCTTGACTCTTCCAGATACATTCTAATGAGGCTATGCATTATTTACAGCATTTGTCATTCTTTCGTCTTTACAACTCATACTGACTCATACACTTACTTGTCACACATGTGACTGCTTACTCAGTCCTTACACAGCTCTATTATTAGTACACTCTTTATGTATATAAGGACTCCTGTAGCTACCTCAATCTATCTCGTTTTAACCTACGAACCTGTGGGTAAAGAGGCCAATGCTTTGCATGGCAATACCTCGGCATTTTGACTTGGCTTCTTGCACCAGTTGCTAGTAATGCAATGGGTTGCCTCCATTAAAAATAGAGACTTAGGAATGTGCTCTGTAAACACAATCTTTCAGCTCAAATATTGTGTCTGTCCCTGTGATATACTCCAGGGCAGGACTGGCACTATACAGAAGCCAAGTATAAGCCATGGTAACTATTGGCCTGAGAAACATGGGCTCACCATTGTTGACACCAGCCATTATAAGCTTGAATACAGAATACAGAATGACCAGGAGCAAATCTTAACTCACACCACAGCGATTAGGAAGACAAGCCCAGGGTATCAGACATTGTTTGTGCCCATCGGTAGATATAAGAATCTACTGCCAACCTGTATGTGTAGGCAGTTGGCAGTTGGCACAGTCTGTAGTGTTGGACAGGGGTTTGGCAGACCCCTGTATGGTGTACAAGAAGGATATGGATTGAATTTTGATGTGTGGGATGATGGCTGAGTGCTGAACTATCATCATGCAGGTGCAGTTTGTCTTGGATAGGAGGGTCCGCAAAGCAAATTTGTTGCTCTAATAGCCATATTAATGCCTGAAGAACATGAAGAAGTACTCAGCTATCCTTAGAAAGCAGAACCAATAAATGATGTCAAGACACTGCAAGAACAACATGTCATAGCCTCAGAAACTCGACAGGTTTATCAAGTATTCACTGTTAGGGCTGATTTTATGTGCATTCGAAAGCGACAATTATTACCTTTTGAACAGTGTCTATTAGAGATCATTTAACAGTGTGGAAGGGGGAGATCGCTGCATATACATTATTCTACTTTTGTATTTTGCTTGTTTGCCAGCGATCTTCATCAATTGTTATCCATTTTCTAAGTGTTTTTCATATTCACGTAGAGGGCGATTATACGGTTCTAATGATATATAATATACGCCCAATGGATGAGAAATGAGCCCACACCAAGTCAAAATCAAACATCAAAATGCCTTGGAATTCCATTTCAAAGCTCAATGCTGTGCCTCTTGCTGCTTGGGCGCTCATCAGTGTTTAAATTTGAGACCTCGCATATTGCCGGGCGCACCAAAGGGGCTGCATCATATCTTGAAATCTCAATACATCGGTCAGTAATACTTCATTAAAGGTGCATGTAGATGTGGTTTAAAGTAAAAATTTATGCCTTTCGATTGGTATATGTTAACAGCCTCTTGCATGGATTACCTGGATACAGCACAGGTAAGGGCAGTCAGGGGTTGACTATCTCGGACCTTTATGCAATCTGCACCTGCCGGCACAGGTACAGGTGCTGCCAGCTGTACCGAGTCCAAGTCTGCCATGTCATGTCATAGTAAACTCGATAGCTTTGCCAGTTTTGATCTAGTAGGGACGATTCTTTGTGCGTTCAAAAGCGGCGAGCCACAGCTTTCAAATGATGTACACCATTGGGTGTCAGGACATGATGAAGGCAATAATCAAGCGCAATACATGCATCCAATTTGTTGTTCTATTGATTTCCAGCGCTTTCGCTCATTTCTCATTCATTTGTAAAACGGAATACATATTCTAGTAGCTGTGATTTTTACGCTTCGAATGATATATATCTCGTCCCTATTGACCAACTAGCACCCTTACAACTTGAGATTGAAACATCACTGACGCAGCATCGGCCCATGGGCGCTTATCAGTGTTCAAACAATATATCAAGCACACACAAAAGCCCCGAAAACCTTGGCAGGCGGCATCTCTTAGCACTCTCTCATGCAAAGCCAGAAGACCAAATTGGGAAACATCAGTCAACGCGCTTCGGACTGTGGCTGTACTGTGGCTGTATCGGAAAGCGGGGACATTTGCTTGGCATAAAAAGGTGAGGGTAGACTGCACCCGAGTCAAAATGCCTCGGAACTAAGTCACTGCCTATAGCCTACAAGCTACTCGGTAAGACTCTACTCGCTAGTCGCAGTAGTGTTCTTCATGTCCCAGTTTCAGGACACTGTCCCAGGTCAGTGTCCCAGGTCAGTGTCCCAGTTCCAGGACACTGTCCTGGCTTGCAGAGTGTAGGCTGTCATATTATAGCCTTTACACAGCAGGCTTGCTTGGCCAACCTAATATAGAAGTTTTCATGTTTTTTAATTCAATTATATTGTTCATATTAGTATTGTATAACAAAAGAAATGTATCTCTCAATTGACAAGCAAATCCAAATTAATTCAAACATAATAGTCATGTACATAGCAGTACAACAACTATAATCAGCATCAGACAACAACATATACACAGCCTACAACAATAGCCAATATAGAAGCTATACAGTGATATAAATAGAACCAAGACCCCAGACACCCCCAGGTATCCAGGTCACTAGACAGTGACCCAGGACAGCTGGGCATATACCCAGGGCAGTGCCCCAGAATTTCAGGGCAGGAAGGCAGGACAGTGACCCAGGACAGTCAAGCATGAAGCTGGGCCAGGGTGACCAGGTATCCAAGCTTCATGCTGGGCTGACCTGGGTGACTTAGGTGCATCATGGACGAAGACGACCAGATCCCTGAACTGCTCAAGAATGAAGCAATAGTATCCACCAACGATAATCTGATTATTGCGGCAGGAACCGTATATGGGAAGTCATATTTGCCGTGCATTTGAATGATTATTGGCCAATGAACATCATTGATTAACCCACAATCATTTAAAACATGAAAATCGATGAATATTCATGCGATATGCGTACGAAACTCATACGATAGTCAATAAAAGTGCTGCAACGAATCTTGGAGTGATCATAGAGTAATCATTGGATAATGATAGCATTATCAGGCAATAATCAATAATAGTCGATGATAAATAGATGTAAATTCAACCATAATTCATAATTTATTCCTGTCTATGGAATACGGACCATCAGTTAGGGCAAGCACCTTGCGCTTGCCCTAACTGCAACATTTGGAACTAGGACAGTTAGGCTTAGATTTCAGTAGGGTTAGGGTCAGGGTTAGAGGCTAGGAAAGGGTATGTATGGTATTGTATTCAGTGGTCATAGCAAGTGATCAGGCATTGATTACAAGCAGGTGCAGAAAACCAATATAATAATCATTGATTGCTGCCAAGAAAGGATGGCATTTAAACATGTTTTGGGGTGCTCAATACAGTGTGGGAATGTGGGGGAGGCACCCTAATTTAACATTTGTTTCCATTTGAGGCCAGAATCTGAAAAGAATGGGGCCCTATCTTTAAAAATCAGGCTTTTTGACCGAGTTTGATCCATTATATAAGCCACATCAACTACCCTACAGCTAAGCACTCAATGACTACTGATGTTCATTGAAATCCGATTGAAAAACCATTGATAATTGACTGAGAAACATTCATTTGACAATTGTCGCATGAATATTCATTGATTTTCATGTTTTAAATGCCTGGGGGTTAATCAATGATGTTCATTGGCCAATAATCATTCAAATGCACGGCAAATATGACTTCCCATATACGGCTCCTGCCGCAATAATCAGATTACAGTTGGTGGACACCACCCAATGAAGGATATATGGACGATATGATGCCTCATGGTGCCACCAAGGAAGAGTGTCGCAAGAACACTCTTCAAGTAATGGCCAAACTCGAGAAACAAGGTCTAGGACTCAACCTGGAAAAATGTGTCTTTGAAGTGGAAGAAGTCAAATTTCTAGGACTCATCGTTCGACACAATGAACTCAGGATGTGTCCTACCAAAGTGGAAGGACTCGCAAACTGGCCTCGTCTGGAATCCCCTTGGCAAATCCTACAGTTCCTTGGGTTTGGGAACTTCTACAGAAAATTCATCCGAAACTACTCCACCATCGCTGCCCCCCTTCACGCCCTTATTCGACACAACAGACAATACAAATGGACCACTGAATGTGAAGAAGCCTTTAATGCTCTCAAGAAGAAGTTCACCTCTTACCCCGTCCTGCGAATGCCCGATCCGACCAAACCATTTCAAATCGAAGCCGACGCCTCCAAACACGCCTCTGGAGCCGTCCTCACCCAACTCGACAAAGAAGGCACCCGACATCCCATATGCTTCTTCTCCAAGACGTTCTCAGAGGCAGAAAGGAATTATCAGATCTACGACCAAGAGCTACTGGCCATCATCAGAGCCCTAGTAGAATGGAGACACTACATTCAAGGATCTCCATTCACGACGATTGTCTACTCGGACCACCAGAATCTCACTTATTACCGAAATCCCCAGAAACTCAGCCCCCAACAAGCTCGTTGGTTCCTCACCTTGTCGGAATACGACTTCGACCTCAAACACCTTCCTGGGTCAAAGATGATTCAATCCGACGCCCTGTTGCGATGGCCCGACCTATGCCAGGACAACGGTGAACCCGAACTTGTCACCATGCTTCCCGATGCCTTGTTTGTCAATCTCATCGACACCGACCTCTGCGACCGAATCCTCAAATCACCTGCCTATGATGACGACACCACAAATGCGCTTCACCAACTCTTGGAAGAAGGACCCACGGAACTCAAACATGACCTTACCGACTGGTCAGTTGAAACAATCAACGAGAAGAATATGCTCTTCTACCAGAATCGAGCGTATATTCCAAATGACCCTGATCTACGACGGACTATTGTCAAACTTCATCACGACTCACCCACAATTGGACATCCTGGGGAACTCGGAACGTTCCTAGCAGTCAAAGAAAACTACTGGTGGCCCAGAATGCGACGATTCGTCAAATCGTACGTTGATGGCTGTGCCGAATGTCAACAATATAAAATCAATCAAAGACCCCCGAAACCAACACTTGTACCTCTATCTGGACCCAAATCCACCTGGCCATTCTCCCAAATATCGCTCGACTTTATCACCGGTTTACCCATGACGGAACAAGGACACAATGCTCTCATGGTCATGGTAGACCATGGCCTTACGAAGGGGGCGATTTTCGAACCATGTACGAAGAAGATCACCAGCGAAGAAACAGCACAGATTCTCCTCAAACACCTTTTTCCATGATTCGGACTCTGGGACAAAATGATTTCTGATCGAGGACCACAATTCGCAGCAAAAGTCTTCCAAGATCTATGCCGCCTTCTAGGGATCAAGTCAGCTCTTTCCACCGCCTATCACCCCCAGACTGATGGAGCCACCAAACACGTCAATCAGGAAGTCGAAGCTTACTTGTCAATCTACTGCACCAATCATCCTGATGACTGGAACCAGGCCATTCCCATCCTAGAGTTCACTCATAACTCACGACCACACGCAGATCGACCAGTCTCGCCCTTCGAGCTCATCCTAGGTGTAAAACCTCGAGGATTACCCGAAGCATTTGACAGGACCGACTACCCAACCAACGAAGAAAGAATCAAATTCATGACTCACGCACGGACTGAAGCTCTGGCAGCCCACGAATTAGCTCGAAACCGGATGATCGAACGCTCTCAACGAGACTGGATCCTGTTCAAGAAAGGTCAGAAAGTCTGGCTAGAAACGACCAACCTCAAACTCCCCTATCCCTCTGACAAGATTGCCCCAAAACGACTCAGACCTTTTGTCATCTCCAAAGAAGTGGGGACTAGGGCCTATCAGCTTGACCTCCCCGATCAATGGAAGATCCACAACGTCTTTCACACCACCCTTCTATCCCTCTATAAGGAAACCGATGCTCACGGACCTACCTTCATCAATCCACCCCCCGACGTGATCGACGGAGAAGAAGAATACGAAGTCGAAAACATCCTATCTCATCGGAAGAGAGGACGAGGCTACCAGTATCTCGTTCACTTCAAAGGATACTCTAGTGCCAAAGACAAATGGCTTCCCACCAAGAATCTGGAGAATTCCCCTGAACTTCTCACAGCTTACCGAGCCAAAACCCACCTATAAGAACCTCCCTCTTGAACCCTCGTTCGACATGACTAACTTCTACAACTACACTTCCTACTACACCAAACACAGAATCTACACTGGCCGACCCGAATCCATCCTTGAAGCCTCCCTACAATACAACAAAGAAAAAGAGCATTCTCGACAACCCACTTTTCTCTGCAGAGCTTCATTCTGCATTTACCACTACTCCTCCTTCTAAAACAGTCAAATTCTCTATGCCCCCGACTTGACGATACTCCTTCAACAGAACCCTTCGCACTGCATACACTGAAGAAGAAAGAAAACAAGCCCAAAACTTTATCGCCGACATCACCTATTTCGATGAACTTCGCATCGCTGCTCGACCCAAACAAGAACGATTGCAGGGACTCACTCGGATCCCCCTCTCTGCCAGATACGTTCGACACGTCCTGGAGCGACACGAGGTTGCAGGACAATTCACCTCCCGACTTTCTTCCATCAAACGAGAAACCAAACGCGCCATTCGCATCCTACAAGATGTGGTCGGCACCATCGCCAGGCGCGAGGAAGACCTCATCCATCTACAATGACAACTCGAAGACAAACTTAATGACAACATGCCCCTTGGACGACTTACACTCCGAGAAATGGACCTCATGTGGCAAGCTCAGGACCAAGAAGACCTCCTCAATCCCAGTCGATCTCCTTCCCCTGAGTCTGATGATGGGCGGCCCGCCGTTCCAGATCCCACTCCCCTTACCGGTCCTCGAGACTGTTCTATTGAAGTCATTCCATTTGGAACACCACCAATGGTTCGACGCCTTACTAAGGACGAGCAACGAGTTCGGAAGAGAAGTCGCTGCTCGAGCTGCATGGCATGGGGACATTGGGCATGCAATCACTTCAGCTATTTCTGCCACTCGTGCAGCAGCTGGGCTCCCGGACATACCAGCAACAGTGACTTCTGCCCCGAGCATCGTCCCATTCCAGGACCTTCTACCGGTGCCAGATCCGACCCCATCACCATTCCTGATGACACACATCAGGAAACAGCCAATAATCTCTGAGGTGCACTGACACTTCTTAAGAAGCCTTAATAATCTTTATTAGTCCCTGAGGGCATCCCAGGGATGCCAGGGATTCAAGGCACAAAGAATCTTTGGCTTGCCTGCCCAGGCAACCTTATTTTTGATGCCAATTCCCAGGGACTGCCAGGGATTGCTAGGGAGTTTGGGGGCACCCCCAAGACATGAAAAAGCATTGTAGAACACCTTGAGCAGGTATCAAGGGCTATAAAAGCAGCACAGAGCTCTCTAAATTCACTTAACTTTTCTGTCAAACACTATAAAGAGAACAAAGACAATTATATATTTGTTATGTCTACTAAGGTACATCTTTTACACTACATTACAAATACAATAACAAGTAACAAAAGAAGGTCAGGGAATGGTAGGGAATAGGCAGAAAGGGTGGATGAAGAATCTAGTCTATAACACATCAATGATTACTGTCAGTAATGTAGTAGGAATACAAGGGAAGTGAATAAAACTTACATTTGAAATGCACACCCAAATATATTCCCTTAACGTTGACAGACATAGGAATAACAAACAGATATAAGAAAGCAGAGATATGGTTAGTAAAACTAAAGCTCATACAGGCAAACTTGACTTACCAATCTAAATGAAGCATACAATGCATGGAGGACAGGCTGGGCAGTTGACAAACGGGGGAAGGGGGAGAGTCACAGACGTGGATGATGAATGTTCGAGACAAGTCAGAAGTGCCAGCGCTGTAGTTTATTTTGTAATGTGATGTGTCAAATTGATGCACCTCGGGCCTCAGAAGTGACATGGCTAACTGACGTGCCAACTTGTGACGTGTCTGTGGGAAGTTACTGTAAGTTACTGTCTGAGATGCCAGCACATCAACTCAACACCTTTATTGTGAGGCAACGCGTGGGCCGTTTACAGTGTGAGTTAATCCGTTGGAAAGGTGTGACCTAGAGCTCTTATTCGAGCCATTGACCGCCCAGATTGAGCGCCATTTGGGCTTGTGGGATTGCAAAAACACCTGGAATGAAACACAGGATTCCGGGGCAACGCGTGCACCGTTAGCTATGAGAATTGATGCGTTGGAAAGCCACTAGGTATAGCTTTAAAATGACGCCTGAATCGTCCAAACGCGAGGTCATTTGGGCCCTGAATGCGGTCAACAAAATGACCCCTCCTGGTTGTACCTGCATCTCAATATCACTATTGCACAGCGGTGTTATTGTCTAACTACTAACTGTAACTAAAATCCAAATCATAACAAGTTAATTACACTCTCTGGAGTCCACAGTGACATTGAGAAGCCCAGAAGGCATCTCATTAAGTACTGGAAACGACAAGTGTATCTAGAGTATTGTAATAAACCCTCAAATCATACTAAAGATCTTTGTACTGCCCTGTTGTGCTCTGACAACTCCTGTTGATCCCTACCCATCTCTGACAAGCACTGGTAGTGCCTGGGCAACGTAAATGCCCTCAGGACAGTCAGGGCAACTCAGGGCCCCACAGAGAAAATACACTGTTTCCTGATGCACCTGAAAGAGAACTCGCTCCAGGCTCTGACGACAGCTACCCATCCAACAATGTCGATTGACTCAACGGCCATCCTTCGCATGATCGTTCCTCCCATCCTCTCGTTCAACAAGTAAGTTTCGCTGCAGAGCACCGAATCATAACGAGGGGGTAATGTTACAACTACCCCTATCTTTTTCCCTTCTCATACTTACCTCCGACCTACTCGTACCTCCGATCTCCCAACCTTCCGTCTTCATCGTACCTATCACCTTCTCCTTTCCCTTCGGACCTCCGTGCTATCAGTATATCCTTGTGTATCGGAACTCCATACTTACCACATCACCTACTCAATGACTCGACCAGTAACTATTACTACTTATAGAGGTCCTGTACCGTAGTTAGACCTCAGCCTGTTATTGAGATCCTTTCCTGAACTCACTCTGAACTCGATCTCTCGACTCCCTACTCGACTCTGCCTTGAAACCCAAGGTACTCGGCTAGAAGACGTACAAGCTCAAGACCGAACCGAACGAACCTCAAACTTGACTTACGATTGTTGTACTTGCGTTCCCACAGTACTCGAAGTCGTAACAATTGCTTTGCTCACAGTGTGCCATTTGCCACAAGGACGGAATTCTTACTTTTCAGCTTTTCATCAATATACACCTTGTAGCCGTAGTGAAGCCCAACACACTACTAACTCAATTCTCAATGTCGACACACAGCATCGAGGTAAACTGGTAGCAAGCTAATTATAAAAGATCGGTGCGCCACAGTGAACGCAAGCAGCGACAACAATCGGATTGTAAACCGAAACAAAGACGAGAAAGAACAGAACCCAAGCGAGGGAGCATAACATATCAAACAATCGAGAGTCTCAATGTCGTTTCACCCCATATCTTCAGCGCCATTACTCAGACTTCCTCAGCAGGCCACGAATTTGTAGAAGAGACAGAGTGTATGTTGCCACTACTAGTCTTCTTAGTCAAGTCGATCTGTTTCTCCTTCACGCTCCATGCCTGATGAAGTCTGGTGCTTGTCACTGGACACCCCAAGAGTCCTGGTACAACTGTGTCTGGTTTTACGCACTCCTCATCAGTAATCCGAGACTGGGTCATTGAAATTTCGAAACTCGTCGCTGTTCAGCACCTACTGAAAAGCCCGTATCGGTGCTACACCCTCTGGCCCCCAAGCTCAACCTGCTCTCGCACCAGCCTAACGATGAAAACAGAATGGGCGATCTAAGCCACCAGAAGCGCAAATCAACGGGGACAGCAAAGTTTGAATGGCACCAGCCTGAGGCGTCTTGTTGGTTGTGGGAGGGTTGTCGGCTGTGGCAATCAAGGGGATGCATCATTGAAGGTGAATTTTGCAATAGATTCAACCATTGCCTAGCATGATCCTTCCAGATTGCTGAAACGTTCACAGGTGCCGGGGGTGGGGATATTTAACGCATAGATGGGCGCGACAGAGTGCGTTTCCCAGTGACAGAGTCAAGCGCAGCGGGGATACGAGCCGGATGATAAAGGGGATATCGTTGATATATCACTCGAGAGCAACAAGTCCCAGGCATCGTTACTGAATAGCTTAGGAGCATCAGCTGCGACGCCGAGACCTTCTGAGCATTCGAGACAGATCGAAGTTGCCGAGTTGGGGAAAGGATTGTAGGAGGGGTGGTCAACAATCCAACTGGAGCGCAGAAATCCAGGGTGGCGCTTAGTAGCCATTATATTGCGTCCTCCGCCGCCTGGGCGATAGATAGGAGAGATGGAGGCTTGATGATGGTTGCGGTGCTCCCGAGCCCTACACTCGTCTTCTGGGAAATGGGTCAGAAAGAGGGCTTACATACCCTTGGTTTATGTAACCGAGGAAATGTCTATCAGTAGAGAGAAAGCACAATGGCTTGCTCGTTGAGGAAGGCAGGGTCAGGACCGAATCACTGGTTGGTACGCTGATCCGGGCACAGCCCCTTGGGAAAGTGTCATGCGATCATCTCGTTTTGCTCTTTGCCCCTTGACCAATGACCCTCTCCTCCAGCCGGCTAAGCTCGCCGCTGCCTAGAGATACAAGCCACCGCACTGAACACATGGCGCATATACATGTTCGGGGCCCATGCCTTCGTCATAGCCACCATGAAGCTCCCAACTGCAAATGCCTCCGCTTCAAGCTTCAAGACTTGTCCATTCAATCATGGCTCTTTGACTCTGGGAGGTGCTTGGACTAATATCCCTTTCCGAGACGTCAGGAACGTGTCTCTGCAAAGATATATGTCCGATGACTTCTTCCTCCCTAGTCCTAGTCGCTTGCTTTGGTTCATGTGCAAGGCGGGACGAGACGATCACCCCACGAGAAAGCAGGCTTCAGAGTAACAGAAACATCGTCTTCGGATGAAATACATCTGAAAGAAAAATCAACCGCCACCAGGATGGGACGACAGGACGGAGGCAGGGCCTACTCCAGCTGTTTTCAAAGCACCAGAGAACCCCCAAACCCCCACACTGATGTTGGGAAAGGACACTAGAGGAGAGCCACTCCCTCTGAACCATCTGGACCTGGAATATCGCAAGCCGACCCAACTCGGAGGCTTGAACTAGGAGTGGTGAGTCATGTGCCGAATAGCGATATCGATAGCGAGTGCCACGTTTAGCACGCAGAGTCTGAGGTGCCCTCTATCTTCTCAGCTGTAAAGATGCTCCTGATATGAGTAACGATTGGCGTCAAGACTCTGATACTCCGCCTGCCTTTGTTGCAGGCTAGGAAATGCTGAAGCCGCTGGCTCGAACGAGCCCGTTCTTCAAGCATAACCGAACCTACGTCCACGCCTCCTACGCCCAAAGCGAATGCAAGGAGGAACGGAAAACCCTCAATCGACATGAAATCCCAGCTCAGGGAGCACACAACAAAGTCTTCAAACCCGATAACACCCCCAAGCAATCGAGCTGCGAAGAAAGTCTTGACACCCAATACCACAGCTTGGGGCCTTCCACCCGCCGAAGATATCAATATCGCCTCCCCTTCCTTTCCTCCCGCCATGAGACTGTCGCCGGGGCAACCTTCGTCCTCCATATTCCTCCAATTGACCCACTGGCGAATCGGTCTGCGGTGCATGTCGCAAGGTCTCGTTGGTTCTTCGCTGACGTTTGGAAGTGAGAAACCGCAGAGCTTGCTGCTGCGTCATGGGGCGAGAGACAGGAGTGGAGAGAATTCAAGAGGATCTGGTGTCCTTTCTGCCAGTATGGCCAATCCGTCTCGTTCTCGACCATTCATTGCCCTCCTCTGGTAATAGCGGTGCCGTCCATGAGGTCATCAACACGGGTGCCTTCAGCAGTGTCGCCGCTCCTCGCGGTGTTGTTATCATCGATTCTACCAAGACATCGCACAGCGGCCACTACGAGGAGCCGTGCAGATGACAAGTTCTGTACGCTGCATGGGGCAATGATCCTGCTTCGAGCATGATAGTCAAGACGTTAGGTACCTCTTGCTTGATGTAAGTGTCGCTTCTGTAATCTCTTTCTATCTATCTCGACCTGATGTCCTTGCTTGCCTAGAGGCGTCTTGGATTCCAGTGACCAAACCAGTAGGGCACCAAGAGGCTCGGAGACGCTGCTTGCCCGCGAAACGGCAAAGGTGTCTTCATGGCCTATGCCCTCGACCCCTGTATCTCCCTCGCTACTCCCTCGCAAACCAGGTCGGGAGGTGCTACGTGATGGTGCATCTCTGATGCTATGGAAGTGGAACGGCCAGGATTCACAGTCGGCCAGCCGAGTCGTCGCCGAGGTCGGCTGGTTCTCCGCCACGTTCAATGACAATGTCGATCGCATCAACGACCTTCCCATCGACCACCTCCTCACTGCTCGTGGATTGTTCGTCGCTGTGTATTAGACCATCCAGTGGCTTCGGATTCCAGCTGGCGTTCGGATGTCAGGTCAGTAGTTCCCCGCTAAACGAAAGACCGTGTTTAACGTTGATGTCTGACGTTTTCAATACCCTCAGGTTGTTGAACGAAAGATTCATGACGCTCTCGGCGTCCTAGACAACATGGCCTTATCTTCTGTGGCTGATCATGCGAATTATCAGTCTCCGTCTCCAAGCAGTCAGGGGAGCGGGCTCGATCATTTCGTCAACAAACTCTTTGAAAGGTGATACCAACCCCAACGTCAAGCACACGTATCAGTATCAGTCGAACGGCCTGGGCTGAGTTGCGGCTACTCGGGTTCCTGCAATATCCTACTTAGGTAGCACCGTAACATCGTTTCTTTGAATTACCTGCTGCAATTGAAATGCCTTGGGTGCTCCACCGGTGTTGTTCAGTCGAACAAGGATTTGATCGAGGAGCTGAGATTGGTTCGGGAAGTATATATCAGACTGCTTGTGATCATCGTCCTCTTGGTTGCACCTTGGGTGGTCCACTCGCTCGCGACTTCCTGCCAGTGCACGAGAAGGAAGGAGGCCTGGTAAACCAGCAGCGAGCAATGCATCAGTGTGTCCTTGGAACCACAACCGTTCCAATTAACCTAGAGAACCCATTGAGGATGAAAATGTATTAGGGGGCTAGCTAACACATCGCGTAATAATTCAAAGCCACATGATACAAGGTTTTGAAGCGGATAATGTATCGCCTATTAGAATGGGTGCTGGTTGTACTCGAAAGGTCGCATGCTTTATCGAGACTTTGGCCATTACACTACGTCGTACAATAAGCGCCATGCGCTGCTGTGTCGAGGGCTGCCCAAGTAAAGCGAGAGTGCTGCTGGAAGACGGCTCAAACGGAAGTCCCAATTCGGGCATCCAAATTTAGAATGTCCTATTTTTACTTTGACAATGGACGTTCCTTCATGGGAAGAAAGAACACAGCTGGTCTCCGACGAAACCAGGACGGTGGGCGTGGATGCCTTGCAGATAGGCAAGTACGTTCCGCCCAATGTCGAGCGTACCATAAGAGATGGGGATGCCGTTGACTCGCATCTGGTGAATTTCGATTCTGGCTCGGCATGCTAATGCTCAGCGATGACATTCGAGGCTTCCTTTGTTCTTGAGAGGAGGTTCAAGGAACGTAGAAGGATCTAGTTTTACGTTGAGTTTCTGGAAAACAAAAACACAATTAATTCCTTATGGAGACAACGACGATGCAATGTGCACTCCATACCTTGAACAGCATACCGAGCAACACACCTTGAACTCCTTGCCTAATAAGGGCTTCAAGGGCACAGGCGCTTGAGAACTCATGGGGGAAGAATCTACACAGCCAAGTTAGTTGAGTCGAAGAACGGAATGAATGAACTCACTTGCCTAACGTCCTTTGGATCCTTGCTACTCCCAAACCTCGGCGCTGGATTCCACCACGCTCATCACCCTTCTTTGGCTGTAACAGACCCCAATCTTGCTTGTCGTACTCCTCACCCTCCGCCCTCCCTCGCACTCTTCTTTGTCTTCTTCAGCATTCCCTCCGCTCGTAAGCTTCACCAGCGCTCCGTCTTTCGACTCACTTCCAACTATATCATCCAACCGGCTTGACTCTTCGTCCACTGGGGATTCGCGAATTGGTTCCACCAACTCAGGCATGAGGCAGACGATCTTGCTGAGGCTGGCTGGCAATCGTCCATGAAGGTCGTAATCGGGTGTTAGCCTTGCTGCTAGAGTACCGTTTGAAGGTGGTGGTGGCGGTGGTGGTGGCGAACCTTCTCGGGTACCAGTCGAGGGGGTATATCTTGGGTGATCTGAAGAGACGAGCACACTTTGCAGTTTCCTCGGCAGATCCTCCGCTGAGAATGGCTTGCTCGAAACGGGAGGTGGGACAGGCGGACTGGGAAGGGTCAACCCTCTCTCTGCCGCGTGACAGGTCCAGCGCCTCTCGAAGAATGGGTGGTGTTCCGTGGTAGTCGAGACACCGTGAAACGCAGCGAGCATGGCAGGCTCGACGGGCCACGCAATGTGGGCTGTAGCAAGGGTCCTCCACCTCCTGCAGAATGCAACAATATGGGTGGTTGGTGTTCCTTGGTCGCCCCAGAGTCAGACGATTCACCAATGGACTACAACCGATTCCCTGTCGTACGTCGCTGGCACGGCTCATGATGGGCTTGCTTGCGAATCGGCTCTCGAGCTTTCAAGGCAGTTGGGATGCGCTGCGCGAGGGATATGTCGTCGTAAATCTCTGTGCAACCGGCCTTGAGATGCGTGGAGCCAGAGACGAATCAGCTTTTCTGTCAATCGATAACACTGTTAGTTCTGGAAAGTGAACGGAGAGCTATGAGAATAAACATACCTTGGTGAGGTGTCAGAAACGAAGGGCGAAGACATGGATGGTGTAGACGATCTGGTTGCAGTGCTTCATCTGGAGAACGTCGAACTTGTCATGGAGGGTTCAATGCTGCTCGACCTTGAACTTGACACTGTATTGGCTGGTGGCTTGATCGACGCCCTCGAGAGGGTCGATGGATTCGCCACATGTCCTAGGGGTGAAGCCGAGACCGACGGTTTGGGAACTGTTGTAGAGAACCATCACGGTGAGCTGATGGCGACTACTTGACCGAGCAGATGAAGCAAGGCAAGGGCTAGCCAAAGAAGGGATTGAGCAAAAGGGAGGCAACAAACGGCAGGTAAGGCTGACCGTTCGCAGATGGCCGGCAGCAGAAGTCGGTGTACCGTCCATGTGAGTGACCTTGGTAGAGACAGGGTAGACAGTGCTGGGATCGATAGTGAGTTGACTGGCGGGCTGCATTGAGGGGTTCCCAAGGATATCAGCAGAAACCGAGTACTGCTTTGGCGAATCCTGATTCGTCCATCGTTAATGCGACCTCCTGAACCGTCAAAGCGACGTTCGGCTGTTGTGGCTTGTTCTGCTCCTTGCCGCAAGCCTCCGCAGCTCACAGATGCCCACCTGGCACTCGTCCATCAGGTGTATGGCATAGGGCGGCCTCAGGGTGAGGTGGCCGTGAAGCACCGGTCGTTCGATGGCGACAAGGAAGGCGGAAGACTTGATAGCATTCTGGGTGTCGAAGTCGGCGAGGGTGCTGACGGCACTGAGCAATGCGTTTGATGAGCACAAGGGCAAAGGGACGCAGTGAAGCGTGCATGGATGTGGGTATCAGGAAGGGTAGCAAGAGTCTGGCGTTGGTGCTAGCTGGACGGAGGACTCGGAGAGGTAGGGATGGCGTAGGGGAGAGGTTCTTCTGCGTTTCCAAGTCCAGGATGAACCGTGTGGTTGTATTGTTGGCCCTGCACCAAAACCGTGAAGTGTGAGCGAACCGCTTTCATAAGAGCCGAGAAAGAAGCAAAGGCAAAGGGCATGTACATACTGAAGAGAGCAAGGGCATAGTAAAACTCACCTATGTACCTTCATCAAAAGCGGTTTGGGGTGGGACAGAGATGAAGGAATCCAATGCCCTCATCCATGGTCAGTCGCAAACCACTCTTTGGCCTCTACAGGGAAGCTCATCGACTCTCTTCCATGCTTACAGCCTGTTCGGGCCATAACTGTTTAGACCCCCTTGAACACGTTCTACCGCCGCCGTTGCTCATGGAACGGGCAGTGCCTTGATGAAGGGGGCGTCTTCCCCTGAGTAGAACGATCCCCAGATACAGCTGTGGAATGATCAGCCGACGTTCAAGTGCGAGGGTGTCCGTTTACTCACCTTTCTCCCATCTTTTACTAGAAGTCGAGAACCATCTCGTTGAGCTTCTGGCACAGGTAGCGGCGAGTTGCGATGTCGTTGGAGGCGACGTTATGCCCCAGGTTCTGTTTGAGCTGGTTTGAGTGTCAGAAGAGCACTCATAGCCAAAGGTGAGAGCACAAGGACTCACCACGGATGCAAATCGAGTGTTTTGGCAGGCTCCCTTTGTCAATGTGTTGGCCAGTGTGTCGTTCAGGGAGACCCCAAATGCTCGGGTAGGCTGAAACTCCGGACGGCCTTTTCCGCTGGGACAGCCTCAATGACCAGCCAGAAGACGGTCAATTTCCTGAATAGAATTAGCAGATGCTTGGATAGACCAACAAATATGCCCACCTATATTCAGTTGGAGTCTAGCACGTCGAAACAATCCACCTCCTCGAAGACGTTTGGTGCATGACAGAAGGATGGACAATATTCGCGATGATTTGGAAGATGGTGGTCGAGAAGAGACAAGCAGGTGGGTGCTGCTGATCATCGCTGCTCGGGTGGCGATGCACGCCCCTATCCCTATGGCGGGGAAGAGCTCGCAGCGCTCTGGAGACCCTTTGACCTTCCAATCCACCATCATCAATGCAGTCGTCGAAATTCTCTTTGCATATCGACTGTGGAAATGATGCTTGTGCCTTTACCAGTCTCGCTTCGTGAACAGCAAGGTCTCGAAATGCAGTCGCTGCGCAGACAGCCATACATTTCTCTCCCTGCTATTTTTTGTGACAGCAGGTACGTGGTCCATTCCCCTTGTTCGCTATCGCTTCTAACTTTGCCTCAAGCTAGCCCCAATTTCCCCAACTAGCATCTACTCTGTTCGTGAAACACTTCACCAGTCCCAGATGCAATAAATCGCGTCAAGAAGTAGGGCTACCGCGAACACAACCAATCGTGGGTCGAGGAGGAAACCCTGGAAGGTCACCGACTGGGTGCGACATGTCGCATGGGATCCCAACATTGGACTCCCCAGAAACTACATTGCCTCCGCCTCGCAAGGCAAAGCCGTTGCCGTCTGGACCAAGGATGCACCCCACGCACCTTGGGTCAAGACCGCCCTCAACCCTTCTACCTCTAGCACATCCCCGACGCCTGGTGCTCTTAGAAATTTCCCTGATGTTGTATGGCGAGTGTTGTGGAGTCTTACGGGCAACTTGTTGGCTGTAAGCCGTGGTGACGGAAAGGACACGCGATGGAAAGAGACCTGGGAATACGTTAGCGACCTCCAGAGCCAGATGACCTGTTCGTACCCTTCCAATCCCACATCATTTCTCAATCTTTCGCTTCGCCTTTCATGTGCATTTCCGATATTTCTCCTTCAACCAGCAAGGATGCTACTCACGGATAAGATCTTCGAGATTCACGATATTGCTTAAGGCAAGATGGCTAAGCTGCCTACGGCGTCTGACAGTACGACAGGCCGGGAAGCTTGCTCTCCAAAGGGTCGTCTCATTGGAGCATTCCCCCACGTGGGCTTAAATGCCAATCTCCTCATACATTCTCAGCACCTACCCATGCACGAAGGCGATAACACACCCCTCACGGATTCGTGCGTCTTGATTCATTCGTGGACCGTACTATGGATCCGTCTATCTCAGGCACAACATTTCATCCAGATTCCTTCTTTCGCCAACAAATAGGAAGCAACAGCTATTTCCACAACATCGCAAGGTGAGTCCACTCGTAAACGCTCTCATCCGCTGCTAAGCAAGGGCGAGGTTGATTTCACAAACCTCTCTCACAGAAGTCGATGTTCATCGCCTACCACACCACAACGTGCAGAAGACTTTGGCCCGACCCTCTCCCAAATAAAGTTACAAACGACCTGAGTCGACTGGGCAGGGCCGTTCCATGTACTTATTTGGTACGCACCGGTTCTCTTTGTTCCTTCACCAATCTGACAGCCACTTGCAAGCTCCTTTCCATTTGGTATCAACGTGGATGACACCGCAACGCCCCTCAGTTCACTCCACTTTTCTTGGTACTTGCCTCTAACCGCTGCCGCCCCCTCGTGGTATGCAATTTGACTTCTCATTAACAATTTGTCCACTAAACGGAACAGGTGTAATCCCAAGTGGTCATTGCATCCACACATCGAGCCAGGATGCCGCGACGTCTGTTCTTTGCATGCGACGGAAAGGCAGGTATGTCCAGACAAAAAAAGCTAAGCGCGATGTCTGTCTGTCCTCTTTGTGGGGGGGGGAGCATACCTTTGTAGTGCTCTTGAAAGGCGTAAAAACGGATCCTGTAGAAAGCCTTTTCAACAATGGTGGCTCCCTTGAAACAACTCCGACTTCTCACCTCCCTTGCCTCGATCGCTGTGGTGCAATGTCCAGCGATCCCCTCCAACCCACTCGAAGTCAACAGCAAGCTTCCTGACTGGATCACCCTCGCTGGAGTGCAACGGCTCATCATGGCCGCAAACAGGGACTGCCGTCGTGCGGAGGTCCTCAACTCGTTCAGACCTACGAGTCTGGGACGTTGTCTCCAAAGCCTCAAACCTTAATCTGTTTGCTTTCTGGCAACACGGTTTCTGTCAGGATCAGCACCGGTGGAAAGTCCACCTCGTTCTCAGCATCCATTTCCTTCCCGGCTGGTAGCAGTGGTACTGTCCCTGCCATCATCAACGTTGGTACCTTCAGCAGCCTTCCTGCTCCTAGCAGTGTTGCATTCATCAGCTTCAACAACGACGATACTACATCGTGGAAAGGGCAAGTTCTATACGCTGTACGGGCCAATCATTCTGCCCCAGCCATGACTGCCTAGGCGTGGGGAATCTCTCACATAATGTACGAGTCGTTTCTTTGCATTCTCTATCCGTGACTGACATCCCCCTTGCACAGTGCTGTCCAGGAGTCCACCGGTTAAACTCGCCTCGACACCAAAAAGGTCGGAGTCACCACTTGTTCGCGTAATAGCAAGAGTGCCATTAGGACCGTCGCCCTTGAGCCTCGTATTGTCCTCACCATTCCTCAAGAATCCGGCTCTGGAGGTGCTGCATGTTGGCGCATCTCCGACGATATGAAGAGGAATAATCAGCATAATCAGACGCCCAGCCAGATCATCACCGAAAACGTCTGGTTCTCGCCTACGTTCAACACTTTTGTTAATCGTGTCGATGACCTTCCTTTCGACCACCACCTTCTCGCCGCTCTTATTGCCCCTCCTGGGCTATTTGTCATTGAACATTCGACCATCTTGTGGCTTGGGCCTCAGTCAGCGTTTGGATGCCAGGTCAGTCATTCCTACCCATCCGAAGCTTCAAATATTGGTATCTGACACTTTGAATCCTCGCAGGTCGTTGGAAGAAAGATCTGTCAAGCTCTGGGTGTCCCCAACAACGTGGGCATATCCTCGGCCGCTGCCTGCGAGCGTTGCCAATTCCCAACCACTCGGAGGAGCGAGCCCGATGCCAGCGCCAACACTGATATCCAGTGCAGGGATTGGTTGCATAACATGGCTTTGTCGAGTCCCCCTAGGTCGACTGGTGGGTTCCGACGATATCGTAGGTAGCATGATAGCCTAGATAGCTGCGTTACGTGCAGCAATGGCTATGGCCCCAGCGGCTCGTATCATGTACTTAATCTTGGTATGATACCTGCTGTCGATCAGAAAACCAAAGCAGAAAGGAAATCAACGACAAAGTGCAACCTAGGGAAGTTCCAACGCCTCCGTTTCAAGCGTTCAGGATGTTGGTGATCTCAGCGCTGTGGCGGACAACGCCGGAATAATGACACAAAATACACCACCTGCGTTGTAATATTCCTGCCCGTAAGTACACGAGCTACTATGTGTGGGTCTACCATACATTAGTTGATCCTAGTCAACCTTATCAACCTCCCTGGCCTCAAGCATCAATTCTTTTGTCAAGGAAGTCACACCAGCCCGCCAAGATGTGGTAGCCGGATCAGTCAATATTTCCTAGGCAAAAGGAAGTATATCTCAGATCACTGCTGATTCTGCGATGACCCTCTGCTCGCACTTGAGCAATGGTGCGAACCCCATGCTGGGCGCATCATGGAACTGAACTTTGTTGCGGAAGTGTGGCGTACTAAGGCGTGTGTAGCGCCTGATGTAAGTCCCGGAGATGTGACCCTGATCGTTGCAGATTCGAGGTACATAAAGCACATTCACACAACGGGGGCCCCGGATTGCGGGCATTCCAGGTCATACATGGCATTTCCCAGAGGGTGGCCAGCTGCCAAACCGCTTCATTTCGACACGCTTTCGCACCTTGTTCAAGTCACAAGCAAAGGATAAGCACTCTCCTCAACCATTCTGGGATTACGATTGGCGTAGCTGTCTAGCTTCTAGTGGGTAGGTTTGACGATACCAGTGCGCTGGGTGGCTGCGGCAGCCAATGAGACACAAGGTGTTGGCCAAAGGCCGACGATATTGACAGCTCGTAGGTCTTGATCGTCATCCTTTCCATCACCCACCCTATCTGCACCGTAACCCCCCTTCGCCACCTTGACGATTAGGATTGTGACCCAGTTATCGTCGTATCCTTCTCGCTCCTTGTCCAGCCTCCTTTCTCCTGGTCCTTGCACTTGAAGCGATCTGCATCGAAGGCGAACATCCTCCTAATTGACGAACCGCTGCCCGAGACGATGCTCTTGAAGTGAAAGAGGTTGGATCCGCCCTAGCTCGTTCACGTCGTTGAGAACCGTCGACTGTAGCTAGGGCTCCCGTACGTCGCCGTACAAGTCACGGATAGGGGATGCTGTGTTGCTTTCAGCGTTGATCATGGATGTACCAGGGCACTGGGGGACCAATCGGAGGAGGGGGAGAGGATGTAGAAGTGGGCAGGACAGGTTCGGTGGCGATTCAGCTTCGGTAAGCATAGGTTTGGGCAAAGAGGTGTTCGAAGAGCTGGAAGAGAGCTTTGATGTCTGAAACGAGGCATAAGGTTCCGCAGCAGGAGGTATAGAACCTGTCAACTTACAGCTACTGTTCTTTGTCAGAGCCCATCCTTTCGCCCCGCCGAGCCTTCAAGCTCCCTCTTGCCCATTGATTGCCTAATCATCAGAAAGATTCGATACCGGTACGCATCGGCGAAGTCGTTGAGTGCAAAGAAAGACTAAGACATGTCGGTTGAGGAACGGATGAATGGGTATACGAAGGGCACGAACCTGATACAGGCAACTAGCGCAGGGCTTCCTGACTCCTCGTAGTGCCGTACCCATCGTATATTCTGCCTTCTTGCCATCTTTGAGAGATCCATTTTAGTCACATCGCCTCGTGAACGAACGACAGTGACTCACCTCCGTCGGATGTAGCCCATTCGTCCCTTGTGAAGTACTCTTCGCTCTCCCTATACAGCAGCCCATCGACCCCGTCCCTCCCGTGAGCAATGCTTCCGAGCCTTGGCTGGTTGGGCTTGCCTAGGCATATTTGCAACGACAGACGGTCACTCTAGCTCCTGGACCTGGCCCTCTCTGTTCAAACCCCAGAGATCGACCCGAGTCCTACTCCGAGCTTCGTCCCTGTGCAGGAGTCGATGACTGCGGTTCTCTCCTCGCCATGTGCCATGCCGGGGGCGGGATGTCATCTGTTGTGGTCGCTGCATTGGTTCATGTCAAGGTGCGCTGCTGAGCCGTTGAGGTGGCGTTTTGCTCCTCGACGCCTCCGTTCAATAAAGGGCTGGGTGCGATAGCGTTGCGCAAACTCCAAGGTGCCGTGCCGAGTGATAGCATAAATGGTCCAGGCGGAGGGTTCGACGATGGTGACAGACGACCAGGTGAAACTGGAATGGCGAGGGGGTCGGCGTGCTACAAGGAAGATGGATGGACAGAGGTATCTTTGTCGACCCCTCCAGCTCTGCATCCGAGAACGAGTAGCAAGGATGATGGTATCTCCCGGCTGCACCATTCATTTCGACAATTCCACTTCAACTGCCATGGGTCGAGCAGCCGACGTAGAGAAAGGGGCAGGAGGTTTCTGCTGAGACCTGCAAATCCCTCGCGCCGTTTTTGCAAAGGAAGAATGGGGTAAACTGTTCACTGTCGTTGCATTAGTCCAAACCTGGAATAGCTGCTGAGGGACTCGCACCTCAAATCCCTTTACATCACTTGATGTGGTGACGCAGAATTAGACATGGTTTGTCCAGGCGAATGGTGGTTGGATGGCAAGCGACTCGAGGGTCAGCTCCTGATTAAACCCGGCCCTAACCCTAATGGGCGCCCACTCTGCGGCCTGAGCAACAAACCCGATTTCCTTTCATCCTTCCCGTCGCGCCTTCATGTTCTCTGAGTTCCAGGTCTTGGTTTTCACGCTTCGACGGCATTGTATCAAATGTATTCAATATTGATATGCCATATTATGTCAACCAGAGCACAAAGGTTACCCATCGCTTGCAAACAAGACTCGACGACAAGAACCACCGTCCTGCGAAACAGCGCTATGGGGGCACAGAGACCATTCCTCAGACATGATAACCTACCCCTGGATCTGTCCTGCAAATATCCGCACCAATTTCAGATGCACCACCCCCGTTCGGCCAACCCTTCCTCCACTGGCACCGGGCCCTGGATACGTCAAAGTGCTTGCATCCCATATCTTTTGGTGGATGCCTTGTGGTTCTTGTCTCAAGGCTTGTGACCTAGCCACCTGACGGTGGCCAATCATTCCAGACTTCTCTCCCAATTTAGCTTCAAAGTTTGACACGAGAAGAGCACTGCATTCGATTGGTCGAATGGTCAGGCCACGAGGCGAGCACAATGCACCTGTCGCGATAATCAATTATCCCCCCTTCCTTCTAACCTCAACCTTCAGCCATAGCCGCTGATATGTCACGACCTCAGACTCCAAATGAAGGTACCAAAGAGTGGCTCAAAGATGCGGGGAGGGAAGCAAAGAAGTGGTTAAAGCACCCGATTGATAGTTTTCGCCGTCGAGCGCCGTCTCCCATGAGAGCCGCTTGGAGTTTTACGCAGCTGCTGCTCAGGAAAGCACCCATCGCTGTAGACACCAACCCCGTCAAAATAGCGTTCGGAATTGCCCAGATTGCCTTGGAGCTGAAAAAGGTGAGGGTATCACCGACTTCGAAGCCTCAATTTGTTAACGATGTGCACTAGGGCATGCAGGACAATATGGATGCGACGGAACGCCGGATTGCTGCAGTATTGGATCTGATCACTGTACTAGTCGGGGCTATCCAGAATTGGCATGGTAAAAGCCCAGACGAAACGCAAGCTTTGGAAGCCTTTGAAGTGTACGTCGGCGCTCGTCTCACCCTCAGTCTGCACATACCCTTAACAAATAGGCTTCTAGAGCGCTTTCTAAGGAACTGCACAAATTCTTCGCCATTCAGGAGCAGTTGAGAGTGCGCAAGTTTCTCGTGCAGGAGGAAGATAAGCAAAAGATCGCAGACATATTCGAATGTGTCAATGAGGCAAGGCAAAACATGATAGTGCGTGCTTTGGACTATCTATGAGGTCTCCATATCAATGTCACCCTCTTCAGCTCGCAACAGGACTTCGAGTGCATAAAATCGTGGTCACCATCGACCAAAAGTTGAATGTAAGAATTCTGTTCCCGGGGTTGTACAGCTCTCATCCGGCGAACAGAAACTACTACGGGAACAGCTCATGCCAGCGCACATTGCTGACCATAGGTACTATCTAGAAGGCGAGAAGGCCAAGGCCCTGCATCGTACCATCTGCACCCCTGGGACACGGCGCAGCACTCTCAGTAAATTCGGCACGTGGGTCACCGATCCTCTCCACAGCCACAGTATTTACTGGCTCTTTGGTCCCACCGGAGCAGGGAAGAGCACCATTGCCTTCACCATTGCCCAACTGTTCGAGCTTGGTGGGGGGAGAATAGTCCTCGGGGCGACCTTTTTCTGTTCCCGTCAATTCTACGAGACAAGGACGGTCAGCTACATCGTCCGCACCATCGTCTATCAGCTTTGTCTCACGTGCAAGGCATTTGCAGATGCCTATCACAAGCATGGCAACGACTCGGCAATCAACCGAGGTCCTGCTGCCCAGCTTCAAGGCCTCCTCATCAAGCCCTGGCAGGAATCACATGCCGCTCGGAAGGCCAACAAGGACCTGGCTTTCCTCATTGGAATAGATGCTCTTGACGAGCTCGAGGGAAAGGGTGGCTCAGAGTTCCTGACCACGTTACTCAAAGCCCAAGGCCAGCTTCAAGGACTCAAGTTCTTCATCACCAGCCGCAAAGACCCGGACCTTGCGACATACTCTCAAAGTCTGGGCAAGGGGCAAGTCTGTCGACTCCAAGAGGTTTCGCCCAAGGAAGCCGATGAAGACGTCAGGACCTATCTCCTCGAGAAACTGGGTCACATTTCCAGTTCTGCACAGGTCGATCGACTGGTCAAGGATGCTGCTGGCCTGTTCATTTATGCAGCCACTGTTGTGGAGTATGTTGCCGTGGAAAATCGATCTGTGGAAGAGCAAAGGTATCAATTCAACAATCTGCTCGATGCTCCCGCATCCCACCATGGTGCAACAACGGCCCTCGATAACCTCTACTCGCAAATACTGGAGGAAGCGCTCGGCGACCCTGACGAAATCATCTTCCAGAAGCGCTTGCGCATCCTCCACATGGTCATGTGTACTGTCGAGCTCACCTCCCCTTCTGTTGTTGATTACCTGCTTGGAAATTCATCCGAGAACAGCAACAACCAGGTCGCCACCGCGACTAGCGGATATCAACAGACAGTAAACAACAGCGCAGCGGAAGACGTTGTCAGACGCCTCCATGCTGTCCTTTTCAGGCAAGGTGGCAAGGTCGCGTGGTTCCACAAGTCCTTTCCCGACTACATGTTCGACGAGGCGCGTTCCACCCAAAGGTTCTATTGCGATCAGGTATCCTACCATTGCCTGCTCGCAGAAGGGTGCTTCAGGACCATGCACCAACAATTGCGCTTCAACATCGCGGATATCCCAGACTCGTCTATTTTTGATCGGGACAATGCGATGTTGCAAGACTCGATCAAGCGCAATATCTCACCTGCTTTGAGCTACACTTGCCGGAGCTGGAGCCAACACCTCACAGCCGCAACAGTTGCCGACCCAGAAGCCACCTCCCGGACTCTGCTTAATTTCCTACAACTCCATGTTTTATTCTGGATCGAGACGATGAATCTGTTGGGTCGGCGTGGGCGGTGTGATGGGATGCTGCGGGATGCTCAAAAGTGGAGTATTTTGTGCAAGGTTCGTCCTGCCCTGCCTACATAACCTTTCTTCAAGCATGGAGCTGAGATCGTACACAGAGTTCTCTTGATCTAGCCAATATACCCAAGCAGCTGGGTGATGCGGCAGCGTTCGCCCTCTACTTTAGTGCAAGCCCGGCTTCGTATTCCACACCACACTTGTATCTTTCAGCTCTTGCCACATTCCCCCATGCTACTGGCCTACGCACAACATGGCGAGCACAGTTTGGACGTATCCCTGCTTTTACAAATGCCATTCAGGGAACTGGAGGTTCACCACTGATGTCCATAGCAACAAAGAGCCCAGTTATGGCATTGGCAGTCTCCTCTGATGGCTCTTGTCTTGTCACAGGATTACAAGACGGAACAGTGCAGGTGTGGGATGCATCAAGTGGGGAGGAGCTCAAGGTTCTCCAGGGCCACAGTGACTATGTCAGATCAGTGGCTTTCTCACCAGATGGAACACGCATTGTCTCTGGTTCGGTCGACAGAACAGTGCAGGTGTGGGATGCATCAAGTGGGGAGGAGCTCAAGGTTCACCAGGGCCACAGCAGCTATGTCACATCAGTGGCTTTCTCACCAGATGGAACACACATTGTCTCTGGTTCGGGTGATGACACAGTGCGGGTGTGGGATACATCAAGTGGGGAGGAGCTCAAGGTTCTCAACAGCCACAGGGGTGATGTTAGCTCAGTGAATTACTTGCAGGATGGAATGTGCATTGTCTCTGCTTCTCGTGACCGAACAGTGCAGGTGTGGCGTCCTCCCACTGGTGCCTGTGACAACAAGTACACTCGTCAGAAAACACCAGAAGGCGGCTATACTGGCTGGCTTCTTCCGTCCAACACTTCACCAGCCCCCCTCATGTTTGTGCCTCCTTCTGAGCATTTACCTGATGCATCCAATATTCTTACAATCCCTGCCACTGCAGCATCATCTGTGGACTTCTCCAAGGCAAAGCTAGGAATAGAGTGGGCTCAGTGCTATACACCAGTAGTCGTTAAGTAACTAGGCTCTTTATGTACATTAGTACTCTGTTGTTCCCTGTCTGACCTTTCCATGGCTTCCAGTCTTTCCCGTCTGCATACTTTACATAGCTGGTTTGCCCTCATCCACAACCTTCCCATGTATTATCGGCTTCTTAAACTTACCTGTCGACATCCCATTGATTTTTATACATGTTATTGCTGTTTGCAGAATCCGATACCATGCTCTTCTTTGCATAGGATTCAGGAAGAATGTCTATCGGTTTGGTCATGATGTGCCCTTCACCATAAACAGTGGATCCTCGTGCTGTATATCTAAAATCGCGTAGCTTGAGGCTATCCTACACACTTTCTAACCGTAGTGAAGCTTCAGTTATCCTGGTCGCAAAATACAACGAATGGTCAACCAGTAGTAAGCTATGTTATGGAAGAATTGCCACACTGCAGTGAGTGTGAGCAACGTCGACGCCTGAGTTCCGAATCGAAAGGTGGTTGATTCCTCATGGGTACTCCAACAGACGACGAAATGGCGGCTGAGGCAGAGCTCCCAGTTGAAGTGTTGCATTTGCGACATCGCCTCGATTCTCCTCCACCTTTGGCTCCCGCTCCCCAACTCGACCAACAAGGCTGAATACTGCCATGGAGGTTCATACTTAGCGCAGATGGCACAAGATCCTTGTATCCCACCATACGTCTGAACTCGGCCAATCCATTATCGAAGGTGGAGGCAGGTGGACGAGAGCAGTACAATGTCACTGGAGGTTGATACGGTGCCTCCGTCTGTATATGTGCACCCTCTGCCCCCAAGGTCAACCTGCTCTCGTATCATTCGCAGGGAGGATGGAACCCTCGAAAGAATCAGAGCCCCAGATTTGCATATGTCGGTGCAGAAGGTAGGCGCCTGGTATTCGAATGGTTGAATATGACTGATGCCCTTGGCTAGCGCGTTTGCTCCTATTCTCCAAAAGTCTTGGAAGAAGCTCCCAGGTGTCAAAGGTGGTACAGTGAATGTCGGTTCTGGGATCAGGTTAGCATGACAGAAGGAGTTTTCCATCGACCACACTGAGCGGGGACGAACTGGACAATGAGATGCAGGTGTCCATACTGAGGGTTGGAAGGGCCACTTGAAGGCATCGAGCCCGAACCATCGTCATCCAGCCCATCTGGACATTCGAGACGGTGAGTGGGCTTGAATGTGGATGGGCGTATGGAGCGATCCATAGCTCTGACTGTAGAAACCTTGAGTAGCCATGGGTGCTCATCATCGTCCTGCTTAAATCCACTTTCTCGTCTAATCACTTCGATTCATTGTCAATGGAATTCCCATTGCCCTAGCAATGGACGAGAACGATGGGCAAATGGATGATGGGTGTGGTGGTTCAGAGGCATGCTTTAGTCTGCAAGAATTACAGGAGGTATGAGAAGCCAGTGAGTGCTCCTGGTGCCTGAGTATTGACTCGAAGACATAGTAGAATGGAAGGTCGTTTGCGTCGTGGAGAACGTGCATGCGCTAGCGGATATGATTCCGACTCCTCCATCCGTTTTCTCCTCTCGAATTTACTCCCATCTCTCAAGTGCTGCTTGGAGAGAGCCGATAACTCTGATCTTGCGTCTCAGGTGCTGCGTACTCCCTCCCTTTCCTTCCTCCCCTTGGATGGTATGTCCAAACGCTTCCACCTGCCAACCATGCTCGACCCTTTCCGAGAGTGACAACGAGATGAGACTGGTGGTTTGTATCACTGATCTCTCCTGTGACGAATCAAATCCAACAATGTCCTGTTGTTGCTAGTCAGCAGAGGTCTTCGAGCAAGAGAGTGCCTCCTACCTAACATGCCTCTGTCAGTTCTGCATTGTGCACCAGTTGGATGCAACGGGGCTGTCATGCTCAGACGATTCACCCCAGAAGTCTATCCCTAGGCATTTTTCTGTGTCGCTTGCGAATCCACACCCGATTAGCCACAGTCGATGTTCTTTTTAACAAGGAAGAGCTTGTGGTGCTGTCCAAGGCTCGAGGTTCACAGAACCGCTACTGTAGGAGATCGTTTAGAGAGAATAACCATTCAGCTCAAAGGAGTACACACCAAATAATCTGGGGATTGCCCAGTATGAAGATGAAACACCCTCCGCTGAACGACAGGAAGAGGACCAGCATTGGTTGCCGGGAGGCGTGGGCAAGGGTATTGGACCAGTAATAAACTGTCCAGATAGCTTCCTGACTGGAATGACGACATGTACAGGTAGCGACCTTGGATGTAGCATTGGATTCTGCTAGTCGTCCCACTCAGGGTGGGGCTAGGCCTGCTGGGGCAGCGGGTTGCATGGTTTTGGCATTTTGCTAGGTTGCGTCGTCGCAGGTGTCGGGTAGTTCCCCATGATGATATCGAGCCTTAAGGAGCCGATTCGCAAGGTAGAATGAGGAAGGGTGTTGAAATCTCAGACTGAAGGGAGAGTCCAAGGTTGTGCTTGGGCGCCTGTACTGGAAGCTTGGGAAATTCAAGAGCGCGGATCAAACAGAGACCTGTTGTGCCCAGCTCAGCCTTCTCAATCGCAGCCACTACCTCACCTAGCCAGGCTCTAAAATGTTGTGTCTTGCAGACGGGAGCAGGACTTCCAAAGCAGGTGAGTTCGCTCGACTATGCCAACTGGGAGGCGAACTGACATCCATTCGTTGTAGCTATCTCAAGCATTGGCAGCCTGGACGCTCTTGCCCAGAACGACGCAAGAAGAACCCGACAAGGACACATCGGGATCTTGGAGCTTTGCATGCCAATCCCAGTTTACGGAGGGAGGTATGAACACGTCCTGTTGTAGAAAGCGCACTCGTAAGGATGGAGAAAGCTCTATACAAAGTGAGTACCTTCTATACCACGCGTACCACCGCTCACCGCTCGACATGGCTTCGTCAGAATCGCCCCTATGCTAGCAGCGATAGCCCACGGTTTGCTTCGGTCATCGAGGAAGCGAACTTCTAGCAGGGACAAAGGGATATGGAGAGTATGTGCGTAACCCCACCGAAATGGACTGTAAAACCGAGCTGACTTTTATTCTCCTCGCAGCTCTTGGCTCAACGTCTCTGCCCGGTCTGCCAAGCTCGTGAACCGGGTAAATCCGAATCTGACGAAGGCACAGATGAAGAGTCTGAGATTCAGGCAGGCGAAGTCCGCCTTCCTGACTTGGAAGTTGGGGCATGGCTTGCCGGTCAAATTCAAAAACCTAGGCATAGTGAACGGCGCGTCAAATACCGATATCAGAGATAAGGAGTTCGAGGTGTGTTGTATCTGCCAAGCTTCGACGATGGTCCTGACGCAAGGAACGAATAGCTGAAAGACTCTGGGAGCAAATGAGGGCTGGATCTCGCGCGTACCCCTGTGGCGGGGAAGGGGACGCTGAAGCAGCTGGGTCAAACAGACCAAAATCTACAACAGGCGTAACCGACTTCACGTCTGCTCCTCCATCAAAGGCGAATGCAGGCAAGGCTCAGCTGTATCAATGCAAAATGCCAGCCCGGGGGAGCAGACAAGGAAGGCCAGACAAGAGCATTCGAAATCGATATCACGGCGCAAGCGATCCAGTGACGACGAAGCTCATGGCTACACACTCCTAGAAGATGCCAACATCCTCTCCCTCTCCTCTCTCCCGAAACCACCACCAACACTTCCGACTTCTGTTCTTTCAGTGATCGTCCAAGCAACTCCCTCAATTGACCTGGCACAAAGGATGTGCTCTGCGGTGCATGTCGCCCATTCCAGACCTTTAGTCGCCAACGCGAGGGACGTAGAAACCGCAGCGCTTGTCGCTGCGTCAAGGTCTAAGCAACTGGAGATGGGAAGAGACCAAATGATTCAGCGTCGCAGCCAACCCATCTCGTCCTCGCCATCCACCTCCTCCCGCTTGGTACCTTCACCAGCACCCTTGCTCCTAGCGGCATCGTCGTCATCAAGTTCATCAACGAGGACATTGTTCAGGAGGTGAATTCTGGTGGCGCTGTATGGAGGCCCATGGCTCTGCCTCGAGCATGACTGCCTGTGCCCGTGTCTATCTGCCTCGACGTGAGTGGCGCTTTCGTTTCATTTTCTCATATATCTATCTGACATCCTCTCTCGTACAGTAATGTCGTGGAGCCCACTGGACAGACTCGCGCACACCAAGAAGCTTGGCGGCAATGGTACCCTCAGGGTTGGTGTCCATATAGTCCTCGCCATTCCTCGAGAATTTGGCTCTGAGGGTGCTGCATGCTGGTGCATCCCCTACGCTACGAAGAGGAACAGCGAGTATGTTCAAATGGCCATCTAAATCGCCCCCGAAAGTGTCTGTTCTCGCCCAGCTTGAGGAGAGCTACCAAAGTAAAGTGAGGAGAGGATGAGAAACGCGTTCTTCGACCCGTGCCTTGTGGCGTCAACTGTTTTATCCAGTCCCAATTTGGGCCTTACGCTACCAAATTTGGATTTGTCTATTTTAATACTTTGACTTCACCTCTCATCCTTCATCTTGGCATGAAAATCATGATCATTCATATATAATATTCAATGCATTTCACTCGTTACAAATTGTATTTGAGCTTTGCCTTCAGCAACTACACCGGACGTCAGGTAAAGTGAATGCTCAAGGGCCCAATTCGCCCCACCCAGGTCGTTGGATGGCGAGGAACCCAGATATCAATGCGCGCAAATAACGTCACCACCTTTAGTCGCAGGCGAAACGAGGACAGTGGACCTAGATCCATTGAAGGTATCACATACAGCATACTAGGTAAGCATGGTGCCGTGGTCTGAAGTGAATCATGGCGAAGAAACGCAGTTGACTCGAGATTCAACGTCTGACTCGGCAGGCAAAGGTACAGAAACGACAACCATGCTTCGTTTGTTCCCAAATGGGGGAACAGGGGACGGCCGAGGTTCACATTAAATTTCTAGAAAGCACAATCAAGTTAGTATCGAATACAACGACAAAGCAATGTGCGTTTCATACCGTCCAAGGAGTGAAGTGTCGTCAGCTCGCTTCAACCTGCTTGTCACTCAGTAAAGGTTGGAAGGTCTGAGGATGCACGGGAGAGAAGAGTCTACACAACAACGTTAGCCAAGTCGAAGGAATGAGAGGCGTGAACTCACTCTGAGCAGTCTCCTTCTTGTCGTCCTTCGAATCCTCCCTATTGGTTCCAATACTCGGGTTCCACCACCTCTCGATATCCTTCTTCAGCTTTAGCAGGTATTCGTTCTGTTTGTTGTCTTTACCCCTGTCCCCGTCCTCTTGGTTGCCTTTGCTCAACATTCCCTATGTTCAGTCTCTTCGCAAGCTCCACCGTCTCTCTGTTCTTCGGCCAACCTCCACCTAACACCCATCCAACCCGGTCAACCCTTCGTGAACTGGCGGTTCGTGGCTTGACTCTGCCGAGGTAGGCACAACCCAGCAAATCTCGTTGAGCTGGTTGACAGCCATCGAATGAAGGTCTTCATCAAATGCCAGCGTTGACGCCAGAGTACTGTTCGTCGAGTGTTGGCGGCAGTCGAGGACGGGAGGGGTGGGTGTCTTGAGTGATCGGAACACGATTCGTGATGCTCTGGATAGATCCTCTGCTGAGAGTGACTAGGGAGGACAGGTTGACTGGGAGGGTCAACCCTCTTCGCCTCTTCCCAGGCCCAGCGCCGCCCTTCGAGAGGCTGTCTGTAGTAGTCGAGACATTACCAGACGCGGCATGGCAGCTTCGTTGCGGCACACGACGTAGGCAGTTGTAAGGGTCCTCCAGCTTCTAACGGGTTCGACGTGACGGTTCATTCGTGCTCCTTGATTGCACCTTCACAACGACAAAGATTCATCCTGGGGCTGCGACAAGTCTACTAACGCACACCGCTGGAGCGTCTCTTCACGGACTTCATGCTTGCGAATTGATGGTTGAGGTTTGGAGGTGAATGGGATGCTCGGAGCAAGGGGTAGGTCGTTGCCATTAGAGCGTGTTGCAGATCAAGGAGGGACGGGGATGTCGGGAGCTGAGTCGTTGGCCTAAACTGAGCACGTCGCCTGCGTTCATCGTCCCGCTCTCACCGTCGTTGTCGTCGGCAGACGTCGTCGGGGACGAGCCCGAATCCACCACTGCCTCTGTTGACGGCTTCGTTTCCGCCATGGTGGCTTCTTTCTATTTGCCGATATTGAGGTGCTTGGAGCCAAGGACGCATCAGCTTTCTGTAGACCGAAGTAAGTCATGGGAGGATTATCTGGGAGCAGCGAGGATGCACATACGCTAGCAAGGTGCAGAACGGATGCCCAGGGCGTAACTAGCATAGTAGGTGATCCGTTTGCTACTATTTGTCTGGCTAGTATTGAGGTCGGCGTCAGACCACGAGTGTTGCTCAGCCTCGAGTCCAGTACTAGATTAGCTGGTGATGCTGGATGTCTTGTCGCCTGCACTGGGGTGAAAGCTGAGAGTGTGAGTTTGCGAGGGGACAGTCGGATGCGGTATCATGGTGTTGACTGCTTGATCAAGCGGATGAAGCAAGGTGAAGGCTAGCCTGAACAGAGAGTGAGTCAAAACGAAACAAAGGACCTGCGAGTAAACTCACCATTCGGCAGTACAGGTAGGTGTCCGTTGAGTCGGCACGCAAGGAATGTTGTGGTGGTGGAGTCAATGCTATTTCATTAATCATTTCTTAACCAAGGATCCGCGGCACGGACACATTGGTGTCGAAGGTCGTAGGCTGGAGGCAGAACGCTGGAGGTATCGAAGAGGAAAAGACAAGCGTGGTCGTGAAGAGAAAGCAGCACAAGTGACGTATTTGGCAGCTTTCAGGCCCTAACCCTATTTGGCGCTTAGCTGCAGCCTGGGACACAGCTTCCGATTTCTGCCATTTGTTTCAACGCGTCAGGCCTCCATGTTCTCTCAGCTCGATGAACTCAGTACATTTACGACCTGTTGAAAACCAGGGCACTGTGAAAGATGCCGTAAACGCAAGGAATGAAGGGAATCAATGACGAAACCCACGCCGAGTGAACTCACAGCGCGCGTCCGTTTCATATGCTTCAGGATGAGCGCCAGATTGAGACCAAACACACTGGATTATTCATGACTGTAAAACATTAGATTGAGATATGTGGATCTACCATACATTACAATAAATCTAGTCAAGCTCGTTAATCTCTCTAGCCTCGAATATCGAATCCTTCTCAAGAAAGTCCCGCGAGTCTTCCCTGCACCTGTGACGAGTATCGAGAGCGAAATCATCGTCGATAAAGCTTCGCTGAGCACCGGTATAAGATGGAGCGGTTGAACGGATGACAGGGTCAAAAGATGAGGAAATTCCAAGGGACCGACGCTGCTTCCCTTTCTTACTCTTTGGCTGGGAGTTGAAGTTATTGATGGTTTTCTTATCGTACTTGTTGATGATGTTCTCCTTCTTGTTGATGTTCTTGAGCTCGATCTTGTTCTTGTACTCGTTCTTGTTGATCAGGATGTTGTTGTTTTTGTCCTTGCCCTTGTCATTCTTGATATATTCAAGGTATTTCTTCTTTAGGTCTTCTTGGTCACCGCGGATGTCAATGCCAAACTGGTCAAAGTCACGAGTGGTCTGTCGGCGGTGGGGAGCACGAGCCTCGATGCCTTGAGAGCCACGACTGTACAACATTGTTCAACTGCTTGCGAGAGCTGGAAAGGATACAGCCCACTTACGCCGCGAGATCCAAGGTGAACTCATCCTCAATGAGGCTCCGCCGAGCACCGGTGTAAGATGGAGCGGTCGAACGGCTGACCGAGCTGAGAGATGAGAAAGATCCAGGGGATCGACGCTTCAACCTCTGCATGATGAGCTCTTCAAATGTGGCTTTACTGCGCTTGAATCCGTTGGTGCTAATGTTCGCAAGGTTCGCACTGACGCCATTGAGGTCAACGGTCTTGCTACGGAAGAGGGGCTTGATTTTCTCTTTCTTATTAATATTGTCCTTTTTCTTTTCCTCCCCATTGCGGACCTCCATGTCGAACTGGTCGATCAAGTCACGAGTGCCCCCTTGCAGTGAGCGTTGGTTGATAATACTTCCAACTGGGTCACGGCTTCCCAAGGTGGAGCCCGAGACGCCTGAAGACTGACGGCCATGAACGCGAGCTTCTATCCTTTGAGAATCACGGCTACGGACAGTTGTTCAGATGCTTGATTAGGCTGCGAAGGGTAGACTTCACTTACATCTCAAAGGCAACTGGGGCGGCAAAAGAAGGAGCAGCAGCGAGAGCAGCAAGAACGATGGTGGTGGAGACGCGAACTATGTTGTCGAAAGGAATTGTGATAATTGGTGCGTTGAATACAGGCGAGAAGACTAAGGAGCGATCAACGCTGAGCTTTGGGGAAGATTTCGGGGGGTGAGACCAGCTGAAGAAAAGTAGGTCTCGCATCGTCGCATCTTATACGTTCTGCAAACTACGGTTAGGACGGGATGCGGCTCGAAATGCCCACCGAAACCAATCTTGGGAAACGAGGGAGTAGTCGGCAGCCTGAATGGACGATCAACCCGAAAGGTCAAAGTTCCCTGTGTTAGCCGGCCACTCGATACTAACTCTCTTGGGCAACTGGGCGAACCCCATGCTGGGCGCATCACGGAATTGGACTTTATCGCAGAATGGTGGCACAAGTTGTGTGCGGCACCCAGTCTCAATCCCGGTGATTTTTGATGATCTTTGTAGTGTCAAGGTACGCATTCACACAGCAAGGTCCACAAATACAGGCATTCCGGGCGATTCGCGCTACATGCCACAGGGAGGCAGCTGCCATGTCCAAGCCGTTCGATTTCGACACGTTTTCACGTCACGTACTGAAATCAGGCAAGGGTATGTGGGCTCTTCAACTATTCTGGGCTGCAGCTGTCTGGAATCTAGAGTGTCGTATTAATGTTAATGCAAATGGTTCATCTGACGAGACAATGTCAATGACGTCACTGGGAGCAAACGGGAGTTGGCCAAAGGCCGACAATACGGGTTCTCTTTCGCGGGGTGGGTATCCCTAGCAGCAGAACCCAGAGGAGACAAACGGAAGAAGACGGCACCTTCGAGATCGAGCTTTAGACATACACTCTATCAAGACTCTGTAAATGGCCGTTGCACCAAGTCCACGAGACGTGGGTGATGCGTTTGCTAAAAACAGCCTCGAGGGCTACCTCAGCAAAGCAATGAGAGAAAGGGAATACTGCTGCCAGACAACCTAGTCTCAACAATGTGCCATGACGTCAGCTTCTTGCGACCAAGTCCCAATTCAGGTCTTCCACTGCCAAATTTGGATGTCCTATTTCTGGTACGTTGTCCGCATTGCCTGGATACAACCCTCACTTGGGGTCAGCACCAGAACGGAGACCAAGCAACCCCCAAGCTCCATTACAACACCGTCAATTCAAAAAACAAGTACATAACGGGGCCTAGCACTTCTTGAGTTGCGGACAAGTCCTTGTCAAATGGTTGTGTGCCAGTGCTCAAGGCAGGTGCAGCATGAACCAAAGCCCGGATCCGACTTCAACACCGGCCTCTGAACATTTACAGGTGTTCATCTGAAGGAAACGATGCAGGGATGCCTGTGCCCAACACTCTCGCGGTTCTTGAAGAAAAGGAGGTGTGTC
>JAHBOF010000298.1:0-45231 GCA_020736565.1 Coprinopsis sp. MPI-PUGE-AT-0042 | reverse complement strand
AGAAGGGTTAGGTTATGGGGGGCAAAATGGATCGTAGGGCAAAATGCCCTACACCCTATGCTCTGCTCTGCCCTGCCCTGCTCTGCTCTGCACTGCTTTTCACTGCCCTGCCCTGCTCTGCCCTGCCCTGCCCTGCCCTACTCCACTCCACTCCACTCTACTCTACTCCACTCTACTCTACTCTACTCTACTCGATTGTACTCTACTCGACCATACTCTACTCTGCCCTGCTCTACTTTCTCCACCTTAGTTGACGCCCAGCTCGGCTTCATTCTGTTCAACGTGCACCTCACGTATGCTGCAATGCCGATGCTTCAGTATTATTTTATGTCCATGATTTATGGACTCTATGAATGTATCATTTGCTATCTATTGTGGAATTCTTACTCACAAGGATGGGCGTCCTCGACGGTCGATGTGAGATGTGTTTGAATTTTAAATTGATTGGATCCAACTGTTAGCTTGGGTTGTTGTACATACTCACCATGTAACATTACATAGCCTTATCTGTACAATCCAGCCCTATGTTTCTTATAAATAGCATAGAATACGGGTTATTACAGCGCTTTTCTCAACTGGCGTCATGGACGCCAAATGCGAGTCATATCAAATAAACACTCACTGGGCGTCTATATCACTTCACCCAAACGGGCGTGCTGGAGGCCTGTAAAAAGGGACACCATCATTCCCACCTTGTTCCATGAAACCAGCATACATGACGCCAGCAGAGTTGACGCCATTGATGTGACTATGCACGTCGACGCTCAACAGGCGCTTAGTGTGCGTCAAGGGCGTCGTCGACGCCAGCGTCGACTGACGATTTTATCTGTTCAATATAGTGCCATAAATGATTTTTTAATGTTCCTTCCTTCGTTGTATATTGAACTATAACAGTCCTGGAGTACTTGTTGAATTTCGCCTGCCAAGTCGGCGCATCACAACGTCACACCTCCTTCCCTATTTTTATTCCTTTGCTTTTGCTTAACACCTAGGATTTGTCTAGAACCATTTGAGTCGATCCAACATTTCCTCTCTCTCAGGCTGGAACGTCTGTGAGAGGAACGACGAGGTCCCGAAAGATGGGCGCTTAAATCGCCATCACTCGGGGCCGGCCAAATCCGATTGACGTGTTTTCGAAAATGGTCGTCAGGTGACCTGAAGGTCAGATCCTGCAGCCGGGCGCTTGCAGATGCTCGAAGGGTTAAAAAATAATAATAGAAGAGGCAAGTACTATACCTTTAACTAGCCACGCAAGGCATTGAGCAAGCAAAAGTGAGAGATAATGAGTCAGCAAATCAAACAATCGCTCACGTTTATCAGCCACACACGCACGGAGGGAGCCTTTGTGTCAGGGACGGGTGTTGTGGACGCCAGTTGTAAGGATTTTTTTTTTTGAACTGCCAACAGTTTCCCGTTTGCTTCTTACTACAGGCGTCGTGGACGCCAGGTGCATAGACCGACGACCAGAGGAAATAGACGCTGAATGAGCGCTTAAGCCACAACTAGCGTCTGCAAGAGCTGTCTGTGAAGAAAAAATAGTGTTCATTCAGTATTTGTTTGCTGATGACATTAGTCCATGCACCTGGCGTCCACGACGTCCATTTGTTAGGAGAGATAGAGGCTCCCTTCCAGTGAATAACAGAAACACATCTCTTGCAACTGGCGTCGACGACGCCTATATGGCAAGTATCCTTTGACATAGCTTCCTTCTTTTTGTAAGTAGGAAGTGGTGCGTCGAAGATGAATTGGGCAGCTGTCAAATTCAGACACATGGCCAATCACTCACCCCTGGTTTAGACTTCAGAAGGAATTAATATGCGCTGATTCATCATCCATCTTCCACAAGACAATATTAGGCATTACTCGGCGGTACACATTCCAAGTCAATTGCGTCTTAAACACCTGTTACATTGAAAATACCATGTTAGGATGGACACTCAATGGACGCCTATCTCCGCTCTCAGAGACGGGCGTCTTCGACGCCAGTCGGGACTTATTGCTTTGCTTTCTCGCCTTCTTCGCGTAGAAAAGTACATAAGTCAGCAGCGTCCTTCTTTCTCATATTCGCTAAGGTATTCATTCAGGGAAGAACGATTGCACTCAAATAGTCCGACTTCGCTTAGGTCGGTTGACAGGACTAGGCGTCGTGGACGCCAGTTGTCCTTTTATGAAAGACCACCAATAGCTACCCATCGTGCTCTCAGAAACAAGCGTCGTGGACGCTAGGTGCATAGACTGAGATCATTAGCAAGTAGAAGGTGAACGGGCCCTCAAGCCACAGCTAGCATCCACGACGCCTGTCTATACAGACAATAGGCGTTGATCCATCGTCCAACATCTGTTTGCTAATGTTATCGGTCTAGCACCCAATGGCGTCCATGACGCCCATTCATGAGAAGGAAGACCGGCGCCTATCTGGTGTTAGTTAAATGAGCAATACTTCTTGCCACTGGCGTCCATGACGCCCATCTGGCGAGCATCCTTTGACATAACCTTCCTCTTTTTTAAAACAGGAAGGAAGTGGTATGCTGACGACGGCTTGTGCACTCTGAAACTTGGATACAGCCAGCCACGGGCCCACTGTATTAGGCTTCAAAAGCAATCAACACGTTCCGACACGTTATTCATTTTCTACAAAACAATGCTCAACATTACACTGGGATACACATCGCAAGTCAAAGGCGTCCTCGACGCCCGTTACATTGACCATGTCATCTTCGGATGGACCCTCGATGGGGCCTATCTGTCCTCTCAGAGGCGGGCATCCTCGATGCAAGTTCCACCTTATGGCAGTTGGATTATAGAACCCTTTCTTTCTCCCCCTGCTTATCCTAGAAAAGCACGAAGTTACCAATGTCATTAATTTTCAGAGTCCCTGAGGTATCAGGGAAGAACAATCGGACTCGAAGAGTCCGACTTCGCTTAGGTTTCCGGTAGGACTCAGAAAATTAATGACATTCGACAAAAAAGAAAGATCTGATTTCAAAACTAGATATGCATGTACAAGTTCCAAGAAAGGTTGTCTAAAGAGCGACGAATGATAAAGGCATCGACATGGATATTTCCCCGCTATTTTCCAGAGGTATCCCGGCTCTTCCCCCTTGTTCCTGAGGAAGAGGGTTGACGAGAAGTTTGGCGAGGCCCACCACCATGAGACTGTCCTGGATGAACTGCTGGTGAGGTTCCAGGGCGAGATGGGGTAGAGACTGAACGTCCTGATGACGATGAAGCTCCTGGATTGTTCCTGGCAGGAGGGACGGTGGGGGGTAGCATGGGACGTCCCACGAGGAGAGGGCGACGATTTTGAGGAATAACTAAAAGACGATTAGTTGGGTTGTTTCAAAGAGTATTAATCCACTTACCCGATCCGCGTGGAAGGCTGGTAGATGGACCAGCAAGCAAAGACGATGTAAGAGGGTTCTGGCCCTCCTTGCTTTGAACGGCTTTGAACGCAGCTGGAAGGCTTTTGGGAGCGACAGCAGGAGTAGCGGCAGGAGTTTTGGAGCGATCAGCGAACCAGTTCCTAACTTCTCCGGGTTTACCTGTCGTATGGGTGGAAGTCATAGGGTTGACTGGCACCTTCTTCTTGATTTTCGCAGGCGGAGCCGACATTGGAGACGTTGGACGAGAATTAGTGGCTGTTAGATTTCAGTCAAAGAATTTTAAAGAGTTGGTTGATTGACTTACTCGATGTATTTTTCGAAGGTGCAGGTGGACTTGATGGAGCTCGAGGACGCTTATTGGTAGCTGCAGATGTCAACAACGCATTTTAAGAAGCTGGTGAGCACTAATGGCAAACGCAAATAGCTGTCACAAGGACGTACATTTGGAGGGTAGCTTGCTTCCAGCAACTGCGGTCTTCAATGAATGCTCCACCATATCGTCTTCACCGTTCTGAGATGGGGGGGTTGGTGATCGAGACACTGCGCAAGGATAAGGAACGAAATTAGTGGCTAGTGTGACACGTACATTGGGGTTCGATGTCCATAGGTCCAGCAGGAGGCTGCTCATCCTCTGGTTCTGGATTGTATAAGTCTACGTGGATCCACAAAGTAAAATAGGAACGCACCACTTTCACTTTCAGGAGGTTCACGAGGGCTGCCCATGTTGATGTCAGAGGTGTTTAGATCTTCGTTGTCTGACCCAGTGGTGGATGAAGTTGTACCCTGCGACATGTCATCCATAGACTGATCATCCACCTTGTCAGCAGGAAAATCGTCTTCAGGGTCATCGTCGTCGAGTACAACACCACGCCCTCGACCCCGTCGCTTAGTTACCTCCTGGATATCGTCATTGACATTCCTCGCTGCTTTCATCCTCCCCTTCCCCTTCCCAGAACTCTTGTCCCCTCCCCTTCCGCCCTTCTTCTTGGCTTATCCTCCTGGACGACAGGATCTTCGTGCTCCTCCTCGTCCTCTTCATCCTTGTCGCCTCCAACAATACCTTGAAGGGCACGCGATAGCGCTGAGAATATTATCAGAAATGCTTGTGAGACGCGTTCTGCAGTGAAGAACTTACCTTTCGTCGAATCCCTTGTTACAAAGGCATCGAGCATAGCCTTTTTTCCCCGTGCAATGGCAGCAAGAGGCACATCCGCGGTGTCGTTCGCCGTCAGATGGTAAACGTAGACGGTTCGCGTTTGTCGTTGTCGATAACACCGCCCAATAATTTGACGAATATCCTGTGCAGACCAAGGCTGATCCTGGAGCATAATTTGTGAGTTGCGCAAACAAAGTCAGATAAGAATTGAGGCTTACCAGGATGATCACGATGTTTGCTCGTGTCAAATTGAGACCAACGGCTCCGACCCTGGAGAAAATTAAAACACGAAAATGAGGGTCATGGTTAAAAATCTCGATGATCTTGGCCCGTTGCTTGATGCTGGTGCGTCCGCTGATAGACAATACTGGAATTTGGAACAGATCGAAGACCTAAAGGGAAGAAAGTCGTCAGAAAGAGGCTATCAATTAGTTGGTGAGGACGTACACTTTTGATCAGAGAGGACAGAGCAACGAATTCCTGATAGACCACGATTTTGATGTCCCGAGTGAATGTCTCAGTGCTTGGAGCAGGCGGGAACTGAGGTTGACCATTCTCAAAGGTAACTGGAGGCATGTCGTCTCGCAGGAGGAGGTGCTGGATGATGGCAATGAGGTTGTTGAGCTTTGTAGAGCCAGACTCCTGCCAATCCTCCATTGCCACGAAGACAGGATATGCGTCGTCAGGGTCCTTGCGAGATGGATATGAAACGTTTAGGCGATGGTCGACGTAGAAGCGGCTCGATGAAAAGTTTCTGCCATTTGCAAGAGCCGCACTGTTGAAAAGAAATGAGAATGCGGACAAAAAACCTGGAGCCGATGACGTACTCAGCGAGAGAGCCAGTGCAGTGGTCGAGGTCGTCCAATTCACGCTCGGTGAGATCCATATTGCAGTCTATGACGATACACTCAGGGAGGGCGATGAGAGGACCATTAGGACCAGGACTATTTGCAGTGCGCTGGATGATAAAGTCGCCGAATTGTTCTTGCATCCTGCGGCTGATAGCGACGCGAAGTGTAGACAGTGCTGATTCTTCGTCGTCTTCGTCAACCCCTCCATCCTCCAACTTGGCCTTGCGAAGCTCCTTGGCGTCACTCTTCTCGTCGGCAACAGCAGCAGCAGATAAGAAGTGGGGTATGCCAACCATTCGACCCATCGATGCAATGTCCTGTAAGATGGTCATTAGCAGCAAGTCACGTCACAGCAAAGTAAAACCGACCTTTGGTGAAGTCTGTAGGGGGGTTGCTGTCAGAATGATTCGAACCGTTGACCTTTCGAGAAGGAGCAAGACAGAGGAGTGCTTAGCTCCCGGATTCCGAACACTCTGGGCTTCATCGATAATGGCACAGGTAAATTCAAGCGAGTAAATCGTCTTGCGGAGACGGTTTTCGTAGTCCTTGTGAGGGGGGGGGAGTCCCAAGGCAAAGCTCCGCGAGCTCGCTTTCCTGGATGAAGGCTTGAAAAGTCCTGTTGAAGAGTCTGAAGGTAAAAATGAACTTAATTAGGCCAATTCCGTCTTGTAAATAATCAGATGACGTACCGATTGACTTGTTAGAATGATGCGGTGAGATTCGGGGACGGTGCAGGAGTGATACGGCCCATCCTTCATCCAAAACTGCTCACGCTGAACAGCGCTAGTAGGGTACACAAAAATTGCAACCTTCCTGGGCGCGAAGAACATCTGACACTCAGACTCCCACTGCTTTACAAGAGTGGTAGGAACGACGATGACGCTGGGGCTTGAAGGAATATCCGTAGATCCCTTCATGAATTTTCGCTCACCTACAACATCGGGGAAGTCAGCACGTTGGAAATTTAGAAGACAAAGATTGGACGCACGGGCAATCTGTGGCATCGTGAGCCCACGAGAATGACGGAGCGAAACACTTGCTATGAACGCAAGGAGTGAGACGGATTGAATCGTCTTCCCAATACCGACATCATCTGCAAAGAGAATGCCGCAGATATGTGGGGGGGGCAAATCGTCAGTTGTAAGAATACGTCGTAAGCTGGCATGGACACCAGCAAGCTGATGCCATTGGAGTCGAAGAGGCTCGAACTGATTGGGGTGTTCAGCAAGGTGTTGTTCCCATTCGGGATCCCAGGGGGTAAGGCCTGTGATATGACGAATCTTGTTGAAGAGTGGGGGAACACCGTCGTCGAAGCCCAGAGCAGCGATGAGTTGCTCTTCGCTTTTGTGCGCTTCCACCTCAACGCCAGGGTCGGGGCTATCGCAGAAGGAGGCAACGAGATCGAAAGCTGGCTCGATGGGCTCGAGCTCCTCGGTTGATTCCATTTCAGGATCGAAGTACGTGTCGTACCAGTGAAGCAGATCCGTCACCTCTTGCTCAGTGGCACCTGCCAGCGTCTGAAGGGCTTGCTTCGTTATCCTTCGCTTGGGTGGACCTAAATTAAAATGACGAACATTGTTATTAGCAGGGGGCCACGGTCATGAGTCACCAAGCATGAAACGTACTTTTGGCATCGCTCTTGGCGAGCTTAGGTGGTGGTGGCCTATCGTCAGGGATGAAGGTAGCCAGCCTGTCCTTTAGCACGGCTAGTGCCTGGCATGCTTGAGTCACTGGAACCGCCTCGACAGCCTGCTGAAAGTTTGCAACGGATTTTACAGCACGGTTGATGGCCTTGATGGATAAGGGCTCCTCCTCGAGAGCTACATGAACCGGTAAGTCCAGTTCGCAGATAAAGAATGATCAAAACTTACAGTCCAGGATATCACTGGAAGCCTTTTCAAGCTTTGCCATCGCCTTCCTCCTCCCCGCCATCGATCTTAAAGCGAGGGCCCAAGTACGACCAAGGAGAGCAACGGTTGGCGTTCGAAGCTCGCGGAGCAGCCGGTTGCCATTTGTCAAGAGAGGCGGTTCCAAACAAGATGGGAGCAATGGTATCAATGATCCCAGGAAGGTAATGTTCACTAGACGGCGAAGTCTCAAGGTCATCATACTCAACCATGAGCTGAACAGGATGGATGTTGGCATCGGTGAGAGCGTCCTTGACGACTGTGTGGATCTTCCAATGGGTGGTGTAGTTGCTGGTAACCCACTCACGCCAAAAGACACGACCTGGGAGAGGGTCAACGTGACCCTTCTTTCGACGGTACGAAGCAAATCTAATCTTGTAATCCTCGCTCTTCTTCCTTCTGGTATAGCTCGAAGTACTTCTTCACGTCGTCCGCGTTTTTTCCTGGTCCACCCATGAGGAAGGTGCTGGTCGTCTTCAGGGAAGAGGCCAACCGGACACCAGTGAGACCTTGCCACTCCTCATAGATCCACGGAGCACCTTCGACGGCATGGTAGAGCTTGATGAGGCAGCTGGGGGGAGTGTGCGAGGGCATACTACAAGTGTAGCCGGCCCTCTACAGAGCCTATGCAAGTAAACGTTATGAGTTACCTTTTGGGAGTGGTTCAACTGTAAGAACATACCGATTAAAGAGACCTGCGTAATGGGATGGACAGAAGCCGTGAGGATTGGTCTATCTTGGAGTAATTTATCAGTAGAGAGAGAGAGAGGGAGAGAGGGAGAGAAAGAGGGACGGATAAATCGAAACTTACATTCTGACTCGATCGGACTAAGCAGAGAAATAAATGAACGCTCTGGAAGGAGAGCTGGTGAACTGTCGAACTTTGGGAATCTGAGAACAAGGATAAGCCACCTTTATAATGGAGGCGTCGTTGACTCACTTTCTATCTGCCTTGTCGGTGCTGTCGCCTCGAGGACAAGTGCTTGCAAGCCTTCCTCTTTGCACGTTCTGAACGAAGATGCAAGTTGATCCTCTTTCGTATTTCCAATTTCAATGGCACCTGAAGATGCTGCACGGCTTGTAGCAATCGGGAACCTGCTTTGTGATCGGAATGAACATGAAACTACCAGGTGAGGAGGGTCTTGCATTCGAGGAAATTAGAAGACAGGAGCCCTCAAAATGAACTTCTAGAGCCGCCGGCTGGAATCCAAGCCAAAGACTCTAGATGACCTTCTGACTTGCCTTAAGGATGAGGGTAGCTTCAGCACGGCGTCCAAGACGACCACATGTGCCACTGTATCTGAGAGATTCAGCTCTTGTCCTGCAAAGACATGACTTGATTGCCTTGCAACGCTCGTCGACAACCAGCGTTTCGTAAGATCTGCGGTTTGAAAATGCAATGTCAAGTATGGCAAGTCGGCAGTGCCAAAGCTAAACGAGGAGAAAAGAACGGCCAATTAACGTACCTCGAGGTTGGGAACAAGTTGAGCAACGCAAGCCTCGCCGAAGAACAGGGCACAAAAGGAAAATGGGGCTTCCACACTCATCGGAAGACACGAGAAGCGTGAGCAATGACACTGGAGTCCTGGACGACTGCGTATTCCGTTGTCGACGTAGCTTCATGATTTAATTTCTTATGGAACAACATGCCCGAGCCCTTGGTGAGCCTCGGAGCGCTTGTGACGACCAAGGCACTGAAATAGTCTAAAAGCGGAAGATGAAGATCAAATGAGGAGGCGTGGGACGACTGGCTGACTTGCCTTGATGCTGAGGGTCAATGAATCACTGCAAAGATTTTCAAAGATTGGAGGGAAGTGCTCCAGATTGTTTGGAAGACGCGAGAGATTCATCGTCTTGGAGCTCTGGATAACAATGCGAAACATTGTCAGTATAGCTTCGCAACTTAATTGGAGCACTCATTGAAGGCTACCACATTGAAATGATCCGCAAATGCACCATGGCGTGTCAGTTATCATTAGCCGGCGGTTCAAAGTTAATCAAAGGGACCAGCGGACAGGTGGAAGACGGTTCTTGGGACGTGTCGGAGAAGTTTGAGCTACGAGCCTGGCGTCCTGGACGACGACATGCGCCACTCTTATTGCGAAATTACAACCTTTTCCTTAAGTGAAACGCCTGGCCTGGTACACACGCTCTCATGAGCCGGCGGCTCAAAGCCAAATGATAACATGAGGACAACAACATTATTTACCTTAGGGACGAGTAGAGGTCAAGGGGTGCAGGAGTCATCGAAGACCACAGCAAAGATGGAAGCTGGCGGTCTGAGCAACCGTATGGCGTCAACGTGAAAGCCAAGCTTAACTCAGTAAGGAATAACTCACTGAAATCCTTGGACCCGATGAGCCTCGGAGCGCTCGTCGACGATCAGGATCGGCAATTTCAAACTGGGTTGTCAGCTATCATGAGGCGGCGGACCAATATTAGATCAATGACTCGAGGTTGACCATTTGACTTGCCTTGAGCTCAAGAACTGAATTGAAGGCTGTAAATTAGGTTTATGAGACACTTAACGAGGAAAGAAAGAATTGGCAATTCGTGAACGTTCTAAAAGGGGAGAGGTGAAGGAAGCAAGTTCACTACGGCATTAACGGCGAATCCATGGGATGGCCGAAAGGCAATGGATAGTTTAATATTGGATTTAGCCTTCTCCATGAGCTCACGGGAAAAGGACTTGACGAATACCAGTAATTGACTGACCAAATGGAGACAAGGTTTGGGGCGGAATCATCTGACGGAGAAACGAGAAGCGGTCACCAGCATGCAGAAAGACAGCTCCTCCTTGCTCCAATCGTTGGTTGCGGAAACTTTAAGGAGCATTTCAAAGATCTTCGAAACGTAGCGCGTGTCGAGATGAGTAGTGAGGTGACTACTTTGCCCGACCGGGAGCCAGATCGGTGGATAGATGGATGCAACTAATAAGGGTGAGCGCCAGTATTCCAGTGAGATTCGCATCCAGAAGAGAACCGGCTAGCGAGAAATATCAATTGGGGTGAGCCGAGAAGTTGAGGAAGCCCGAGGCAGGTATGCAGACGTCAATGAACAATGTGGCAAATGCATGGTGCAGTAGAAGTGGAAATGTATCTTCTATTCATTGGATTTTTGTGAATGCGGCTGTTTCTCTGAGTCGAGAGGGCTTGAAACACGAGTATTGGTCAACATTGTATGAAAATCAGAAGGTATGGATCGATTTCTAACCACTGGAATATCCACAACGATGTTCAAATCCATAAATATGGCTTCAGTTTTGTCATCAACCTGCTTCGTAAATCCGCCTCTATCCGTCACATCTGTCTGGTCCTTAGACTAGAGCTCTTTCTTTGACTTCAAGCGCCATTTTCTGTTCGCAGGAGCATCATGGCGGACCCAACCTATCCACTAGAGACTTATTCCCTTGCCAGCTTCTGCGCCGTATGTCGAGATTTGTTCGATGAAGAAGATACGCTCTCCTTCGTCGAGTTCAATCTCACAGGTGTTCTCCATGGCTATCAGGCGTCTGTCGACCTCCTAAAGAATCGAATCTCCAGCCGTGAGGAGCTTGACTTGACGACATCCAGAGACATTGATTCGTTCATTGCCATCGATGAAGATCTACTCATTCATTCCACCCCTGCCACCATTTGGCCTATATCTAAGTACGAGGACACCTTAACGACCACTCTCAGAGTGAAGTATGCATTTGAAAACGATCGGGTATGTGGATGTGCGTCTACTATTGGATCTATCATTGACGTTGGTTGCAGGGTCCTCAATTGGAACACGTCCATCTAATCCCAAACCTGGGCATCATCAAGTGGGGCGTTCACAACCTGATTCGTGTTCTTTTTCCAAACCTCCACGGAATAAACCACACTGTAGCCCCCGAGCTTCAGGCCGAGTTTTATGAACTCGGTATGCGTCCAACTCTTGTTCAGCTCCTCGAAGATCGTGCAGCAGATCTTCCCCCTACCGTTGAAGCCGAGCTCATTCGTGCTCGTTCCTGGTCTGGAAGACTCTCCCTATCTTCCCGAACCCTTCCAGACTATGCTCTCGATCAGTTCGGCGACCTCCTTCGCCAGAACCTGGAGGAGAACAATGTGAAATGGGCGAAAGGCCTTGTTTTTCTTCATCAAATTCGTGGCGTCAAGAACTCCTCTTTCCATCCCCCCGACTCCCAGATCACTGCCTTGACTGCCTTACAGCGATTCTTGGCGCAGAACAACATGGAATACAACACATTGGTTGGAAAATGGTGTTATGCTGACATCGGTTTGGAAATTGCGAGCACCGACCAGCGCTGCTTATCATGGCGAACGGATGGGCATTCTCTGCTTGTCCAACACTTCCTCCAAATCTCTCCTGCACACGCACGTCGTATCACAACCCTAGGATCATCCAAATACAACCCAGACCCCCTCTCTCACAAGATGGATTCAGCAGGCTTCCGGATCACGCCAGGTGCTCGAGCAGAGGGCCCTTTCAAGGTGGCGTACGTTCAGGCGTATACCACCGATAAAGCCCTCACTTATGCACGGGATGGCCATCACGTAGCAAAGCACATCACCGCATTGCAGATTCTACAAGGCCACGGTGAGCGGTTTGTGGATAACATGTACACCATCTACCGCTCCGCAGCCAATGTCAACTACTCGGTGGCGCGTTTCGAGGCCCGTGTACATCTCGACTTTGCTGATGAGGTCTTGTTGAATCCTGATCCCGAGGTTCTTCGACGATCTCTCTTTCGCTTCACCCGCGAAGAGTTCTGGTGAGTGTTATGTTCTTTACACACCAAAACATTTATTGATGCATGCTCCAGGGGATTCAAAACCTGGCGTGCACTTGCCCTCAAATACATTGTTGAGTGGCAGGCAAAGGGCATTCCTGATCTTCGCTTGAAAGAGTCAGCTCTTCTCTTGACTGCAGCGTGTGCGTGGATGTTGAACTCTCTCCACGCCACACCCGACGTTCACTCTGCTTCTCGTGAACTCATTGAAGCAATCTTTCCGCGAATTCGTCGAGATGAGGCGGAGCTGCGCTATCTTCCATATCCCATGCGCATTTCCGTTCGCGAAGAAGAAGAGGAGTCAGATGAGGATGAGGTGATGGATGTGGAAGAGCGAGAGGATCATCGCCGAGTGGCACGCCGCCAACCAGCTGATGATGAATACGACGATGAATGACGACGATGAAGCTGTTACCTCAAGGAGGTCTGTAGCAATGCACCCAATCGCTCATTGGCTGCCCTCGATGATGGTGAAGAGGAAGAACTGGCCACTCTCGTTCGCGGAGAAGATCTTGTTCCTCATGCACCCTTTCGGTGTGTTCTTTCTGCGCGAGCTGCGCTCAAATGGACCACCTGTTCCTCGTCTTCTCACCAAGCATATATACCTCTCCGACCGTGCATTTCAGGTTATCTTTGGGAAGGGCCGCCACGATATCAACGCCCTCATCCACCAGTCATCCACCATCTTGCCAGCCCATCCTGGTCGCCTCCATAACAAAACTCGTCAGGTTCTATTACCACTTCCCTCTCACAACGCCCTTCCCCTCAACTTTGCGTTGGAGGAGGAAGGCCATGCCTTGGAACCTATGGCTCGCGATGATGGCTCTGACAACGATTCGGATATCGAGGAGGTGCAGCCGGATCCTCTTGCAGGGGGGCTCAACGCAGAGCTCGATCGGGTCGCTTCTCAATTCTTTCGTGATCTCTTGAGTCTCAGCCCCAATCGCAACGGCGTGCGCGACGCTCCATATATCACGATTCCTGCAGACGAGATTGAGAAGGTAACGCTGGAAACATTCCAGATCGCCAATCTCTCTGAGATATGGGTCGATGTTCAGCTCGTCTACGCAACTGAAGCTGCCTGGACGAAGAACTTTGATCACTTGTTTCCCTCCGAAGGGCGTCAAGAAGAGCGGTACAACACAAACATTCTCCATGGCAGCCTACTTCCGTCACTGGGAGCAAATAAAGGAACGACTCTCTGATGACTCTGCCAAGAAAGCACGGAAGGCCCTTTTCAAGATCTACGATCGAATGTCGTGGGCTCCATTCACCTACTCTTATCGAATTTGGCAAACACGATCCGATATGAAGCGATTCCGCAAGCCGAGTGGTCTTCAGGGGCCCGCTCCTCAAATTCTCTTCAAGAGCGGTCTTGCTCAATGGGTTAGTTCACTTTTTCACCCCACCTCGTCATGTTATTAATATCCAACAGGAAGGAGTGGATGTCCAGCGGTGGTGATTGAATAAGTCTTGACTTGCTTCAAATACTTGTATCTCACGCCTGCAATGTCATTTCTAAGGTTTCGCAAACGAGTTGTAATTTTTTGGAGCGATTAGAAGCCGTTCAAGATGTTGATGAGAGTCGACTAAGCTATCTGCATAATGCATTTTAAGTGACACTCGCTCCTGATCCTTATCTACTACTACCTAATAAGAAGTTACTCATCGTTTCTGTCCCCTACCATACCCTTTCTTTCCAGTTCAATGCTTATCGACAGTGGTGAGTACTCTTCACGGTATGCTCATTTTCGTTTGACAAGTGTTAGATATTGAGGAGGCATCTGTTGCTTGCTTCCTTACGACGTGCACTGACGGCTCTCCTGAGCCCTTCAAGACCGGTTTGTTGGCCTCAACTACTGCGTTTCAGTGTTCTAAATCTAACATCAACCAAGATTCTCATGAGCAGCAAGAAACCATCCTCGAAGACAACATTAGGTGATAAACTCTTGTCCACCGCACGAGGGATTCAAGGCGTTGACAAGGAGGGCCGCTTGTCGTTCAAGGAAAACTCATGGTATGGGCGTATATATCGGCGAGCTCGTAGTACTAAATCTCTGTTCTTACCAGGAACGTCCTTCAGGCGTCCTCGCCAGTCACTGATGCCTCCCAAAATACCTCCCCAGCGGCCCAACCCAGGGTCCATGACCTCCTTGCGCACCTCTGCGCTCCCAGACAGGACTGTACATCCATTGTCAAGCGGGTGGTTACCCTCCGTATCAAGGAACATCGGTTCTGATACATCCAAGCCAGTATGCCTATATTTCGAAGCAATCGTAGTGATTCACTTAGCCATACTTCAGTGCATAAATTTGGACAAATAACATGGGCCAATTGCAACGTCTTCGACGCCACACCTTTAATGAGAGGCTTTAGAAGAAATTTTATTCATCGACTGCCTTCAACCAGGGAGTCAGCCTCCTCAGCATGCGTTATTAAAACTTAGGTAGCATCTGAGATATATGTAGTTGTAGATATTGAACCGAGTGTAGCGTCTTGGACGCCACATGTTAGATGATAAGTCTATTGTAGAAAACCCACTGCGGGCTATCGTTGACCTGAATGATCTCGCTTTCTACGAGAGGCGTCCACGACGCCTATCTTCATTCTGTAGCTACAATCTGGTACTGCCCCTGAGCGTTTGCTAGCATATTCTTGATCTTTTTATATTGGACACTGTCTCAGTTATCATTGGAGAGTTTAAACGTGGAGATGACATTGGATCACATGCGTGGTTTCCCTTGTAACCCTTCTAGTGAAGGCGACCGTAGTGTCAAATATGGGCTTTTACGCTCAACGCTTTGCCAATTGGTTCATCAGGTCGATAAGATGCTGGGTTACTACATGCAATGGAAGGAAACTCAGTTTGACAGCCTCTTAGAGTGGAATTTCCAATGGACGTTATGAGTACGCCTACCGTCACAAGAGACGGTCCAATGCTGCTTGGCCCATGCACCAGAAACGGTACATTGAGGATTCCGCTACTTCAATAAGGGCCGATGAAGGGAATGAGCTTGAACATAGCTGTCGTCGACGAAGACTGGTTGCATCCATCCACGCCATGACAAATTAGCTCTGGATAGGAAATCCAATTTCATCTACAGATCTAAACAGGCGTATTGTTGAGCCCCACTCGGAGAGCGCATTGCAAATTCTGGTAAAGGCTGTCCATGGTACCTCGGAGTCGAAAGATAAGGTAGGTCTGTAACTCACCACCAGCCCTTCTCCCCTCCTCGCCGAGTCCTCATGTCGAAGGGCCCTTCATCTATAAAGGTCTACCAAATAGAAAACTGTGACCAGCAGACATTCTTCTCCAAATCCTTTATCATGTCCAGTACGTTCACACCCGCTCCAGCGACGCTCGCTACTTTCATCAGAAATTCCCGAACGAAGGCGCTCATTGAGTGTCTGAACGACTTCTCTCGTTGGGAAGACTACATCCACTCTTCAGCCAAAGACATGTGTTGCAATCTCCTGTGCAAATTCGGAGCACGTCTGCATCTTCCACGAGACGGTTGTCGGGTGTACCAACTGTCTTACAAACAACGAGCTGTGCTCGATCATCGTCGACTATCGACGGGCGACTCTTCGCAGCCTGTTTCCCAGCGACTGTGAGGGCGATATTGAAGAGTACTTGGAGGAGTTCGAAAGATATGAAGGCTATCTGAGAACCGTATCTGTTAGAATGCAGGGAAATACATGGAAGGGTGAGTTTTAAGCCATCCTTCTTGGCGTTTAATGCTCATTCCAATGCCTAGACATCGAGGATATTGAATGCGCCGCGAAGAGCGGCGGAGAAGGGCTGCAGTACGCCCTTGATGGCATGCGCAACCTACATGCCTGCATGGATCTCGGTGAGTTTAATCTTGACCATTTTTGATTCCTGTTTGACTAATGCTTCTCAGAAATCAAAGCTATTCGCTACGCCATGATATGCCTCGGCTACGCCCTTGGCAAAGTTCACCGGTGCACAGAGTTGGCGAAGGAAGCTGATGACGAGGCTAAGAAGACCGACCTGTTGGAGATCATCGAGGAGTTGGTTGTCAAGGTCCTCCATCATAACCGTCCCCTGGAGGCTGACGGAGATGCGACCATGGCTGAAGCCGTTACAAGTCTCGCCATTAGTGGCGTCGACGACGCCAGAGCTTAGGATAAGCGAAGCGCATATTTTTCATTTGTTTTGATCACATCTAGCTATCACGAACTTAGCATCCTGCGACTGCTTGTAAAAACGCAATCAACCTCGTGTTCTTGGACATCGGATCGAATGCGAGGCTCTTGGATGTGATAGGCTTTGACTTCTCCAACATTGACCAGTGATTACGGGTGCTTCTAGAGATCCTTATCGTGATTATTGTCAAGGCAAGTGCAGTTTTAAAGGAAGAACAAGCTCTTTCAATAACACACACGGCACAACATCGCCCACTAGTAACCTCTCAATGTTGTCTCTCGATCCCGCAAGCATTGCGGAGTTCATTCGCAATGAAGAGACCAAGAGGCTCTTCGAATGCCTTCAGGATCGTCAATCTTGGAATGCCTTCCTCAGGGTCGCTCGACAGCCCTGCTTTTTGCAGCTCTTGTTCGACAGCTGACCCCGAGGTACCCTGCGTCACTCAAAAACTGACCATTGGCTGTCATCGCTGCTTCATCACCCTTGATGAATGCTCGCTAGTCAATGATTTCCGGCAGGCAGTCCTTGTTAACGACTTCAACCACACCACCGCCATGGCGAAGGAGTACCTGCTTGACTTGTCTGCGCTCGAAGCGCATCTGAGAAGCATTGGCGGTGCCAGGCGAGTGCCTACATGGAAAGGTATGCGACAGCGATTAGTGACCGGGGTTTCAGCTGATATTTGTCGTAGAGGTTGAAGCTGTCGAGCAATGCGCCCAGAGTGGTGACGAGAGGCTACGCAGTGCTCTTAATGATTTTCGCATCCTCCATTTACGGATGGAACTTGGTCAGTAGGCTACGTTATTCCCACCGCATCTTTCTGAACATTTACAGAGCACAACCGGCTGTGGCGCATTGTGGAGAGTTATGAGAGTACTATTCTCGAGGTCAACATTTGCTGTACTGAAGCTATAAGGACGGCGAGGGCCATAGATGGGGGCGTGGATGCTACAGCTGGCGTTAAACCGTTCAGAGAGGCTGTGTGGTCGATTGAAAGGATGTCTAGGGATGCATTGGATGCAGATGAGAACATAGCACTCTCGGATGATGAGTCCAGCAATGCGTAGAAAGTCCACATCGTGTTGGTTCCTAGGGTCTATTTGGCAAATCTATGAGTGACAGAACTTCTTAGCTGGTTTCCGCAATGCATACCCCAGAGAGATGGGGTCCTTCAACAGTTTTCAATCGTCATTCACGCGTATCAGCAGGCGTCGACGACGCCCATAACTTGGAAAAAGCGAACGTACGAAGTGGAAAACATAGTTTATGAACCAGATGGAAATGCTCAAAATCACGGCTTCATATCCATTTGAAACTTGTTTACAAGGTGCTACTCGTAGTCTACAACGATGGCGATGGGAAGCAAGGCTGCACCGTGGGCGCCTAACAGGAGACGCGACATTACTGACGCGACGTTTACGCGACTTGATCAACTTAGTCATCCATGGATCGCCGTTTGACCTACGCCAGCGAATCTCTTTCGCCCATCCAACCCGCCACTCCCTGTGTACGAAGTCTCTCCGTTCGATCCTCCACAGAGGTTGCCGAGTGACGGGCTACGCTTTACCCAGTATCCAGCTTTGATTACGGTGAGCCGTGCGTACCAAATTCTATTAACCTCTACTAGTTGGCAGCTCGAAACCTAACGTTCCCCCCCTCCCGTCTACACTCAGGATAGCAGCTCTTTCCATAATCCCCTAAACTGAACTCCTGAAGCTCACCGGGAATTTCAACCACAACAACTACGCCAAGCCGCCGCATTTTGACCCCTTCCGCAAACGAAGCGCTAGGCAGACCTTCTCAGAGAACGACGACTCCTCAGACCATTCCCTCCAGTCTATCTCTACTCCCTCCTTTCAAAACCAGGGCGTAAAAGTTCTCGGCGCTGATAAAGCACCCAGCACTGCTGACCTTCTGTCGAAGGACCGTACGCACGAAAAATAGGTTGGAAGGCGAGTAGCTCCTGGGTATTGACCTTTACTGCGCTAATACACCTTCAGCTCGAACAAAATTTTCTCCACAGGCAAGGAGAGGCGAGTCCTCCTTGCCTGCATCGCGATTCGTACGCCTGGGGCCTTTGCTGGCATTATGGAGCATATGCGGCTATGGCGGAAGTGGTCAAGAAAGCAGAGGCCAAGGAGAAAAATAGCCCCATCGTCAACTGTTCAGGCATATGTAGTATAGTTGTTTCGATTTAACGTTAATCCCATTCCAAAAGATCATGCATGTATAGCAAAGGAAAGGCGCCTACAATAAGTATGAAGGATATAGTTCCGGTGATGGACTTCTACTCTGTAGCTCGAAACTCTCCCCGACCTCCCAGACAATTGTGGGCTTGGAAATGCGGCCATTACTCGATGCATCATACGTCTCCAACGCACCGAGTTTCTCGCAGGTAGGGGCGGGGAATGGGCCCTTGAGCCACATTCGATTAGTATCGCAGATCCATACCTCTGGGTTCTTTTCCTTTACCTCCTGCTTCTTCTTTGCGCCCTCCATTTTTGGCCTTTCGCTCGCCTCTTTTTCCTTCTTTGCGGCCCTCTTTTTCTTCTTTGATTCTGCCCTCTTGTGTAGCTGGTGCCAGTCGAACACCCACACGTAGCCGCGTGGACGGTGAAACCCAATTTTCTTCTTGCATGAGCTGCAAAAGAGAATTATCCACGTTTTGCTTGCCTTCTTCACATCGAGATGAGTGAGGAAATAACACTGTGGACATTGATCCCCGAGTGAACCACCAAACGGACGCAAGACAGGATTGGAGTGGATGTAGTGTGTGACTCTTCTTGGATGCGACACGCCCTTCAGATCCGTATGGGGAGCCTCGAAGTGAACAAGATCGGTGTAGAGCCCCATAGCGGATCTCCCCGGAAGGACCGCCTTGAGAGTTGAGCGGTTAAGCACAAACCACGATACGATAAAATCTTGAAAGAATTGCCGCAAAGGCAAAACCGAGAGTCGCGGCCTTGTGAACCCAATAACGCTCTGGAAAGCGGGCGCCCTGGTTGAATTAGACCTTTTGTAACAATGCGATTAACGCCTGAACATACCGGTGCTCGGAATGAGAGTTTCCAGAATCAATCGAGTCTGGTACCAGGTTCAAGATATCGGCAAATGGCTTCTTGCATGCGAATATGGACCCTCCGGAAAGGAGGATCAGTATACTCTGCCTTGTGCGAAGAAGAATTCGTAGGGAGGGAGGGAGAAGGATGTCAAACAGCTTAAAGGAAGGTCACTAACGTCTCGCAAGCTTTTGCAGATTACACTTACGTTGGAAGGTGTAATTTCGGATCCATCCACGGAAGCCTGAAGATGGCCAGTGATCTCATTGGACGGCGTAGTTACGATGACCACTATGCGTGCTTGCCACCCCTCCTCCACTTGCTCAACGCAACCTTTGACCTTCGTGATGGTGTCAGCCAAGCCTGTCGATTTCTCCTGAACAATGTCGAACTCGTGAACGAAGTGCATGTCAACCCAGTCATTAAGATGGTACAGCTGGGTTGCAAGCCGCTTCCCCAGCTCGCCGTGTCCTGTGGAAGGTAGACCCTTCAATCTGAAGTCAAGGATGACGACAGGATGTAGGTTAAATTCTGTCAAGCTCTCGAGAGCGGTGACGGATGAAGCGCTTGGGCGCCAAGGCTGGAACGTGCCAGATCAGAATTAAAGTAGACGGGCGATACATTTCTGGTTGGCTTGACGTACATACGATCCTTCCAATTTAGCATCAACATTCCAGCAATGTGGGCATATAAAGCACTCCTTGTCGCTTTTGGGAACGGGAATGCAAGAAATACACCAGGTATGATAGCAGCCTTTGCTGCGACAGATCATAAGATCATCTTGCATCCCTTGTCGACAGGCGATGCACATCTGGATCCTGGTCAGCACGCAGCCAAGGAGTGTAGTTAGCACCTTACGGTTTCGCTGCGGAATACCTCCTTCATTTCAAGGACGAGTGTGTCATCTTCATCGATGCGAACGTATTTCTTTGCCTTCGACATGGCTGTAGTGAACAAAGGATTAGCAAAGTAACTGTTATCTTCCTTATCCGATCATTGATCGATTTCGGAGGATGAGCAAGTGCTCGAAGCATGATTTATCCCTAAATGGATCCGTTTCAATTATAGTTCACATGCGACTCGATGCAATGCATACAGTACGGCGTTCGATGTCAGAAGAAACACTTTATTATTCTGAACCATGCGTCGTCTATAACAAGGCGCTAAATAGATCAGGGCACAGAACCGGCGCGAGGAGGATTAGAATAGACCTTGTCATTATACCAAGATGCAAGCGAGTAGCGTATTGACTCACCTTGATTAATTTGCAATCGCGATGGGGTTCAAGGGGGGTTACAATGCTAGTCGCTACACCCGAGCTCCTTCGCAAGGAGACCTCGAGGAGCTGACACTAATTTGCCGCTTAAGCAAATCTAGTTTTAAACCACGGACGAACTTAGTCTCCGGGATCTCGCCCTGTTTCCACAGGCATTCCCTGGTCATGATTCATATCTCCGTCCCTTTGCTCACCTCTGCTTCTGCACCTCTGCTCAAGCATTCCCTTTCTCCCTCCCTCTAAAGTGAGGCGGCTGTCCTTTCAAAAACCGCCTTACGCGAGCTGGAGACCAGCAGCGCGTCCACGAGTGAGGTTGGTATGACTTGGGAGGCAATGATGGTGGTGAGGGATCAAGGAGTATTTTGACTTACCACGATGCATCGCGTGCATCGTGAATGTCCCTCCTCGAGGGCATCACCATCCTCTACTCGAATCCCCTTCTCCCCCCTCTAAATCGAGGCGGCCGTCCTTTAAAAAACTACCTTACGCGAGCTGTAGACCAGCAGCACGTCCACGAGTGAGGTTGGTATGACTTGGGAGGCGATGATGGTGGCGAGGGATCAAGGAGTATTTTGACTTACCACGATGCATCGCGTGCATCGTGAATGTCCCTCCTCGAGGGCATCACCATCCTCTACTCGAATCCCCTTCTCCCCCCTCTAAATCGAGGCGGCCTTCCTTTAAAAAACTACCTTACGCGAGCTGTAGACCAGCAGCACGTCCACGAGTGAGGTTGGTATGACTTGGGAGGCGATGATGGTGGCGAGGGATCAAGGAGTATTTTGACTTACCACGATGCATCGCGTGCATCGTGAATGTCCCTCCTCGAGGGCATCACCATCCTCTACTCGACTCCCCTTCTCCCCCCTCTAAATCGAGGCGGCTGTCCTTTAAAAAACTACCTTACGCGAGCTGTAGACCAGCAGCACGTCCACGAGTGAGGTTGGTATGACTTGGGAGGCGATGGTGGTGGTAAGAGGTCAAGGAGTATTTCGACTCAGCACGATGCATCCCGTGCATCGTGAATTTCCGTCTCGGAGTTCGAATTTCCTTGACACAGAACGTATCGTGCTAAGTCGAATCACCTCTTGACCTCTTACCACCACCGTCGCTTCCCAAGTCAGACCACCCTCAATTGTGGACGTGCTGCTGGTCTCCAGCTCGCGAAAGGCAGTTTTTTAAAGGACAGCCGCCTCGATTTAGAGGGAGGGAGACGGGGAACCGAGGGGAGGATGGCGATGGCCTCGAGGAGGGCTGCAATAGTGGTCCTGTCTTTATGAAAGATGTAGGTGGGTGTAACAAAGGTAAGCGCTGGCGGAGTTTCGATTCCACGTTGCCCCAATAAACTGGAGGTACATCATGCAGATATCCGTCAGCTTTTTGCCCGCCCTCTCTGATGAGTTGGGTGACTACATAGGACTAAATCCATTTGCGATTTATTAAGGCATCCATAAACGTATAAAGCGGATCCTCTGCATGTCGCATGGTCAATCTCAACTGTACTCTGATATATTCAGAGAGCTTACAGAAAAAGGGATTAGAGCGTATCGTTTAGCACTCGCGCAAATAACTTGTTTTTGTACATTTGCTATTGCGTTCCTCGATGATGAGTCGCGCGCCTCTCGCATCGTGAGGTATTTTCGAACGCTGGCGTCAAGGAGAGCTGGTGTCGAGGAGGCGAGGATGCAGCGGAGAACGCTTGAATCTGCTGAGAATTTGTGCCGCAAGTTTCCGTTTCGTACTCATGCCTCAGGATGATTAGCCGATTCGTACGGGTTTTTACTGGCGTCGTCGACGCATCCCTAACCCGGCGTACAAGCTCCACCATGTATGCAGTGAATTTCACGGACATTGCGCATCACGGCCACTGGCATCGTCGACGCCTGTTGTAATCATCATCTTCCCATGTTGAAGATGTCGTGGAAGCCGGCTCTAAGTCACGACGGTGTGAACACCGGTTCCCTGTTGCGCCTTACGTCTTATGCCCAGCCAAGATATGATATTCTGACAAAAAATCAGACACTTTGTCTCTCATAGATCACTTTTTCGAATTCAATCTAGCAGGGAGTCGGAATGCAGTCAACCTCAGATCCCACGATTGGCCACAAATCTGTTCAAAAATTGTATGCAACAAATGCTGTCTCTAGATACCCAGCGCCGCCTTTGCGAGCTCCTCGATCCTGGTCAACCCGGGTAATAAATCTTTCACTTTGCAGTTGTCAGGGTCGGCAAGCGCATCTTTTAGCTCGGTAGCACAGCCTCGAATATGCTGCAGCGTCTTCGAGTTACTTTTGTTTCGAAGCCTAAGCGCGACAAGATCTACACTCCTTAGCATACAGAATCTCTAATGAGTTGTCGACGTTGCTCACCAGCTTCCATTCGGAAATGCAGAACTCTTCCGTGATTGATAGCCCACTCCCTGCTCGCGCCAGGTATCCTCGAGGCCCTGTCGATGCCCTCAATTTCTGTCAAAATATCAGTACAGTTGTACAAGAAGGTTTACTGGTGCTCACCATCCCACGTGCCATCAATACCACCCGTTACAGTCCTCTCCAACACTAAGAATTCCTTCATGAAGGCCTCTGAACCCTCCAGTCCATCACCGAACTTGATACGAAGCATGACCTCCTGTAGCTTGGTTGTGTTCGAGCAGATTTGATGAGCCTCGCTGCAACTTCCGCAACCGACTACCTGGTCATCCATCCAGCACTCTGTTCCCTTTTCTTCGCATCTCTCACATGCAGGGATATTTTTGAATATTCGAATATAGGCTTGCCAGGGTTGGGTGTTCTCTCTCAAGGTAAGGGCTTCGCGTGTTCGGGGATCACGGACAAAGTCGCCAAGCGCGTGAAAGAGACTCTGGTTGGGCGGGTTCATGACGATAGAGGGCAGCGGTTGTAAGAGGACCAAGGAGGGCGACTTGCTCCACCGGCTGAACAAGGGACGGCTTTATACAGAGCCCAAATTCACTCCCTTACTTGTCCCGCTGTTTGTCGATTGAGCTATGCGCTCTTCGCTGTGCCGCTAAGTATCCGTACCGTCACCCGCCTTATCCGCTGGAGAATTTTTCAAGATCTACATCTAAGATTTGAGATAATCGATCTCGGCGTCTTCTGGCTTCTGAGTACTTGTAGTAATGCACGTTTTCAAGAACATCACTCCGAAAGTGGTAGGGATAGAACGTTGACGGATCTTTCATCTACCATAGATATCGTTTGGATTCCACGATATTTTTGTCGAAGCTACCAAAGAATAGGAAGCACACTGTTACCTGTAGATGCAAGCGTCGAGGAATTACTATGCGGGCGTGCTCTACAGCGCCCTACACACAGTCGTTTCCAATTCTGGGACGAGCCACCAATCCTAAGCCTCAATTCTAAGCCGACAGTTCCTTTGGTAGAATCAATCCGTCGACATCTATTCATTGATCGTCGGAAAACAATCTTGTCCCTTGTCACGAAGTATTACCGGCTTCCCCATTCACTCATATATGTCTGCGTTTACACCCAACGCGTCCGTTGCCATTCCCTCGATCTCCCATACTGCCTCTCCTAGTGTTTCTGGACTCGCACAGGCTCTAGCTTCACTAGCACAAAGGCTAATCTCAAGCAATGTATCACAGAAACTTTCGTTGAGGCGTCGCAACTGGACGAGCTCTGAAATTGGTGAGAAAGGCATTGGATGTGAAGAGTACAGGCCACTCACCGAGTTCCATTCGTAGATGAAGGATGCGGAGATTATCGAGTGCATAGCCTAGCTGCCCTTCACCCATTTTGGCATCCTTTTCAATGGCCTCTACTTCTACGGAAAATGTGAATCAACGGGGTGGGGGTGAATGCGGACTACTAACCTTCCCATGTTGTCTCTCGCTTGTTATCCCCCATGCGCTTCAAATGAGTCTTAAGCCCACGGAACTCGCGGAGATGCTCTCTGGCACCGGCCGATGTTTCGTTGCAGTGTAGAACAAGAGTTTCCTCGCGGTAGTCGTCGACGATCGAACATTGTTGGTGTGTGGAAAAGCAGCGATGGCAGCCCACGGTATAACCCTCAGTGATGCAGGTTACCTTGGGGGAGACGGTTGCGCAAGCACTGCAAGTGAGGTGGATGTCCAGAGAGTTGAAGAAACTCCTCCATAGGTGTTTATCTTCAAGGCATTGGACGAGCTGCTTGGTTCTCTCGTTGCGAATGAAGTTGGCAATGGATTTTGCATCAAGAGAAGACATTTCCGAAGCGTATCGGGATGTAATCCAGTTGGTGGCCTTTGGAATGAGGGACCCGACATCGATGAGCCAAGGGTTTTATACTACGGCTTTCTTGGTGAGAGTTACGATAGCAGCCATGAAACGATCACATTCGCTACCATCCACTACACGCACCCTTAGAGAAGACGTATTTAGCTTAATCTACCGATGCCTTGAGCCAAAATATACTGCCATTTACCGACTGAACCGATCCATGGTCCAAAATGCCAATCCACACGACACCAAGGTTTGGTCACCAAGATTGGCTTTACACAGGCTACAAAATGTCTCAAGATTGAAACATATTGGAAGGCTGAAATACAACAAGGCAGATGTACTACTCGTCTCTCATCCTAAGCTCTGAGGCCGTCGTCGACGACGTTGATCACGAGTTTCTCAACCGCCTCCACCATGGCCCCTTCCTCATCACCCTGCACTTCCTTGTGCTTACCGTTGGCGTGGAGTACCTTGTTTGCTAACTTCTCGATCACATCGAGGACTTCCATTCTTGCGGAGGCCGCATCGTCCTCCTTTGCAAATTTAGCGCACCGGCGAATCTTAGCAAGGGTGGTGTAGTAGCTAGTGGCGGTGTATCTTAGGGCCTTGATTTCTGAATGGATTCAGCCAATGTAAGATTACGAAATTATACCCGTAAACTCACCGATGTCCATGGAGGCATGGAGGTTTCGAATTCCATCGAGAGACCACTGCAGCTGTTCCTGGCCGCTCTTTGCAGCGCATTCAATTGCTTCGACGTCTAATTCAAATTTGAGACAATCATAGAGAGATGGAAGGTTGTGATCTCACCAGCCCACGTCTTCTGCTCCTTTTCATGCATAACTGTTCTGAGGTGCGTCTCATATTCGTAGTATTCGCTCAGGTAGCGCTTCGCGTCGCTTTCACTATCCCCGAACTGGTTTCGAAGAATACCCTCTCGATACTCGTCAATGACCGAGCACATCTCATTCCTCCCGAGACATCCAAAACATCCAACCGTTTCCTCCGCAAAAGAGCAATCTGGCGAATTTTCCTTGGTACAGGAAGCACACCGAACGCCTGGGAGAGAAGAACGAAGATGAATCTTCCAGCGTGGGTAGTCGTGCAGACATTCAATAATTGCCTTCGTCCGGAGGTTGCGAGTGAAGGTAGCAAGCATTGCTGGATCTAGCTTCGTGGTCGACATGCTGGAGGAGGAATATCGGTTGTGAAAGCACAGTGTTAGAATAAAGGGGAGAGATGGCGTACACTTTTATAAAGTATCCCTTAATCGTCAATGAGTCGGGCATGTGGGCAGGAGGGTACAACACGCTTTCCGAGGTATCTGCCATTTAAGCTTCGCCGAACTCCAATTCTTTCTCTCAACCTGCTAAGCTGGCTCGTCTCTAAGTTGCTGATTGGAGTTGATGTGCTGTAATTCGTATCTATACATGTAGTCGTCTTCGATGACCTTCACGTTCTGCCATCGATATAACATGAAGCGTCAGCTCCTCGATACACAGCTGAGTGATCAAGCTGAGCGCCTCTGCGCTATGTCATCTTTGCTCATCGAGACGGCGGTGAGTATCATACTGATCCATTCACTGATGGAACAAAAACCCGCCCCTCGAGGAGGCCAGTCTAGGAGGAGTCATATGGCCTTCCTTTCTGTCCAAAGATTCTCCGCAGAATCCATTGGACCCTTGAACCTACCTCCATCTAAATCCGCTTCCCGCCACCTTCGTTTACGATTCATGAATCGCGATGGAAGCACCATCGGGAGGCTATTGGAGTAGGGCTGGCATCGTTGCTCTCTCCCACTTCTCCAGCAGTATATTCGGCTATGGGAAGTCTCTTTGACCACGGCTACCCACAACCATATAGATGCATTCCAATGGAATCAACAGAGTCGCCTAAACGAAACGGCCCCCGCGGTGCTTCGTTGAGTATCGGTTTGGGCGTGGGTCGATAAGCGAACCCTCTATCTCTAGGTTTTTGAAAAAAGGATCCTTCAGATTGGTTGAATTCCTAACCTTATCTTTGGTAAAATTTAGATCCTTGGCCTCCAAATTCGTATCGGCGTTCTCCGTGGTTCGTCGTCGACGACCGAGCTCCAGTCCGTCCGCGGTCTAAACCTCTAACTGCACCTTTCCTCCATCCACACAAAACGAAATGAAGTAAAATACTCTCGTAAGTGCATCGTCTACTTCCTGTTTGCAATTAGGTACGTTTCAAGTTTCCTGAGCTCCATTCTGGCACTTGGCCTGACGAAAGAAGCGAATTCAGTGTGTACACCTGCGCCATATCTCTCATTCATTGTGATCTTTTATACCGACGATATACCCTTTGCAAATAATGCGGGATGCTGTCTACGCTACTCCTCGACGACCACTTCACATTCCGTATTGTCAGCAGCTTTAGACTCGCGTTTCAAAATCGCCTCTTCGGACCCAGTAGCTGAAGCGTCACAGGTGGTCTCCACACGAGGAGGAGGAGGTCTATAATGGAAGGAGGCTCGAGAGAGGAACGGGATATTTCTTCGAGTAGGCCTTCTATACGGCACTATTTGAAGAGATTGGTCTATGAAAGATGGAAGAACTAGAGGCACTCACTTAAATTAGGGGTTGTATTTCCACTGGTGTCCTTTTGATCTGCAACAGCGACGTCTGGGACGCTTGCTTTAGAAACAGCGGAGAAGGTAGCCGTGGAGCTGGCAAGATCCGTGTTTCCGACACCTAATGAATCCAGAGGTCAAAACACGAGTAAGTAGAAGATTTCGAGCACCTGGGACGCACCGGAAGTTTCACTGGCGGGAGAGGTACTCATCTGTGCTTTGGGGGGAAAGAAGAAGGTATGGCGAGTGTTTTGGAGGGTATCTCCGCTCTTTATATCCCTTTCGACCGTGGAAGCTCTGCATTGATAACCTTTGAGCATAAATGAATGGACAGTCGTCCTTACTCCGCCAAGGATAGCCTTATGCTGTGGATTAGCAATTCCCATAGAATTGTGACGCAACACATGGCGAGAGGTGGATTCCTCGGAGAACATGACATACACCCAATAAGACTCCCTCACTACACGCTGGATTGATAAATTCAAATCTTTGTCTAATGTCGAGATATGAAGTAAGACGAAATCAGTACATACAAGTTCTTCAATCTAAGGCAGTGGGGTTGGTGGTCGAGACTCGAGACGAGACACCTCCTCGTCAGGGAAGAGTCTTCGAGTAGGGTGATAAACCTGGTTGTACACCTCGTCCGTCCCAATCTCCCGTTCCGGCGCTTGATAATCTTCTGCCAACCATGCCCTATCTCGCGGAAGATTGTCCTTGGGCCATTTGAACATCCAGCAGCGGCCTTTGGGACGGTCAAAGCAAAAGCGGATCTTACATTTTGAACACAAGAGCACCATCCATGTTGGTGTCAAATGCGACAGCTTGAGCGTCGGCGTTCCACATTCTGGACAAGCGGGGACCGGTTGGCCAAATGGTCGACGAGGATGAGAGTATAGGCAGCGGATGACCTGTTTCTGCCGCAGAAGTTCACCATTTTGGTCGTACTTTGCAGATTGGAAGAACAGGACATCCGTATGAATTCCCATGGCCATGTGGTGTGAAAGGACGTCCAGGGTTCCCTTTCCCTTTCGCATTAACCAGGTTCCAATGATCTCGACAACGAACTCAGCGGCGACCTTTAGAGTAAGTGCCGGTCTTGCAAATCCGATGACGGTTCGAAACAAAGGTGACCTAAATCCTATTGAGAGCGAACGAAGTTTGGACAAGCAGTGGTCTTACCCAGATCCTGGATCTTCGACGGGACCAACGTCGAGATATTCTCGAGGTTCAGGAGGGCAATACGAAATGTTTGCAGCGCTTTGCTGCTGTGGATGGCGGTCCTTGGGCTTTTGATTGTCGCACTTCTCGCCAATAAGCCCCAAGACCCCCTCGTACGAAGATTTGGTCCACCAAGCAGTACCACACGCGAGGTAGGCCAGAATGGTCCAGCGAGATCGGAATATCGCTCTAACCTTCTCAGGGAAGAAGACTGCAAAAATCTGGACAATATATCATGAGAAAAGAATTGACGCTGGAAGGTGATAGGATGCACTGACTTGATCCACAGGTATTCCACGACCTTGAGGGCTCTCTTGCGGAAGGCCCGTATCCTCCATTGAGTGTGTACAAAGCACAACAACAATGTGACACCGACCACGGCTACCTGAAGTAAGTCATTGGGGTATGCCGCAGCGAGACAATTAAATTCACCTTTCCTCAAGCTTCTCGACTGCAGCCATCAATCTATTAATGAAATCTGGACCCCCTTCTGCAGCCAGCGTCGTCGTCGCCTTGCGGGGTCCTCTGACATTCTTCTCCCGCGTAACTACCTTGAACTGGAAAGGGACATACTCTACCGCACTTCCAAGGGTCACGGAAAGATTCTCCATTACGGAGCGTCCGATATCCCAGTGGGTGCTGAACTCCAAATCCGCCAGAATAAGATCGACAACCAGACATGGGATGAGTGCGGATGGAGCAGAGGGACTCTGAGGGGAATAGTCAGCCCAGCTCCTTCTTCCTCCAACCGCCAGAGATGTTGTTCGCCACGGCTAAAGGCACATAAGCGCTCTCTTCGCGCGCTGATATTGGTGAACATACATAAGCAACCGTTCCGTGATACTGGCGCCAGCACACAGGGCAAACAAACTGCTGCGCTTGGGTTGCCTCCGTGGTGATGATACAAACGTTACACCATGCATTAGAGCAGTTTCCCTTGCTACAGAGGAAAGTCGGGGAGCTTCCACTACAAGATACGCACGCCTGGTGATAAAATCAGTAAAACATTAAGTCCAAGGTCATAACTCACAGCTGCGTGACGGTGAAGGGTTTGGAGGGTCTCACCGCCCTCGTCATCTGAAACGATTCTCCTCTTCTTTGCAGGACGAGACATAGTTGAATGATGAGCTTGAAGGGCGATCAAGCAAGATCTGTCGGATAGCCACTGACGTCTGTAATCCGATAAGATTTCAAGCTCCGATACATACCGGGCGTCGTAGACGCCGGCCTTCCATAGATCACACAGGAGATGACAAGTGCAGGACTCATGGAGTAACCACGTCGCATTAGAGTAAAGGTAGGCCCCACCACGGATGGGTGACAGATTCGCGCATCCTGCATTACAAAGCGGCGTCCTCGACGCCAGAATTGCGATGATAACGTACACGATGCGAGAGCTGCACGAATCCCCAAGTCGCACTGGGACAGTCTTGCGGTATGAGGAAAAGCACAATAGATTCAACTTCTGCCTTTGTTACAATGGAGTTGTTGATAACAGCTTTCCAACAATGCTAGTCACAAGGACTGTATGGGAGATATTTCTCCTCTCTTCTGTAAGATGGCGTCGTCGACGTATCACGCTCTGACAATAAGACCATTCAGTACTGACTCCGATTTAGAAGGCGAGCTCAATCGTAGAATAAGAGGGTGCATGAGTCCGGCATGTGAATAGTGGCTGTAGCACACTGCAAACTCGGGAATCTAAGAAGCAACCAGCGAGGAGAGACGCGTGCAATCAAGAGATAGCGAAATATTTCAACGCATACCATGTCAATGGCGTCCTTGACGCCTGCTCCACAACGTCCCTCGTACTGCGCAGTAATGGATGCATGATTCCTTGGATTGCAGTGTAAGAAGAAAAAGAGATCTAACACTACAACGCGAGTAGTTGCCGGTTTAACATATTGTTTATTGCACTACCGCCGCATCCTCGACGCCAGCTTTCAAACGACGCTTGAAACTAGGCGTGAGATACATGAATTGTCGAGTCGCTACGAGACTGGAGCACTAAACAAGATATCAAGATGGGAACATTGGGCCGCTTGATTCAATCTTTTTGTGTACTGTCGTCGTCGACGCCACCTACTTGGCTAATCACCCTGAGGCACGAGCAGGAAATACAAACTCTCAGCAGGAGTACTGAGCACATTCACACATTCTCTGCTGTATTCTCACTTCCTCGAAACCAGCTCTCCTTGACGCCACCCTTCGAAAGTACCTCACGATGCGAGAGGCGTGTGACTCATCGAGGGCCACAATAGCAGATGCACAAACACAACGTATTTGCGCGAGTGCTAAACGGTACGCTCTGATCCGTTCTTCTATAAACTCTCTGAACATATATCTTTCGGTAGATACCGTACTGTCGATGTATCAGAATACAGTTGAGGCTGGCTATTTTACATGCAGGAGCATTCACCTTATATGTTTACGGATGCTTCATCAAATCGCAAACGTATTTTCGAAATGGAAACGTTGAAATTCCACCTTTCCGACGACACAAAATGCACAGGGAGTGGTCCATTGGTTAGAACACTTCCCCATACGCCGTGATTGTACCCCAGGCAGCAGTGGGCGGTGTCTCTTCACGCGTTTAATCGTTTTGCTTCCTCTCTTGCGCATCCTGGACTCGTTGTCACCCTCTTTGCCAAATGCCCAACTTTACCATCACGCACTTCAATTGAAGACGGGCGTCTTCGCGTCGGACTCCTATATAGTCGCTCAACTCAACTCCCTCAGAGAGGGTGGGTAAGGAGCTGACGGATCTCTGCATGATGTACCTCCGATTTATTGGAGCAAGGTGAAATTGACACTGCGCCAGCGCTTACCTTCGTTACACTCACCTTAATCCCTCGTAAGGACTTACCACATCAGGTATCTTCGTGTGGCTGGAATCAACGCTTCCCCTTGGAGGCTTGTTGCTACCCTCCTCGACGGCCGCACTCTAAATCGAGGCGGCTGTCCTTGAAAAAACTGCCTTGCACGAGCTGGAGACCGGCAGCATGCCCAGCAGATGAGTTTGTACGACCCTGGAGTAACGGTGGGGGTAAGAGATGAGAAGGAGACCCGGATAGTACCAGGATTTCCAAGGACCACCATTGCAGCCCTCCTCGAGGCCATCGCCATCCTCCACTCGGCTCCCCCTCTCCCTCCCTCTAAATCGAGGCGGCTGTCCTTTAAAAAACTGCCTTTCGCGAGCTGGAGACCAGCAGCACGTCCACGACTGAGGGTGGTCTGACTGGGGAAGCGACGGTGGTGGTAAGAGGTCAAGAGGTGATTTGACTTACCACGATGCATTCGGTGTATCGGAGAACTTCAAACTCCGAGACGGAAAATCACGACCTGGGCGAGGACGACTTGAACAAGATCTCCAAATAGCGGACTATCCCGGGAACAGCACTGTTCGGATATCGAACGTACCTCGAAGATGCTCCGCTGATATACCTTCTCAAGGAACAAGCGTTCGCCGTTAAAGACTCTCTTCCAGCCCTCGATCCGGTCGAAAGTTGTTTGTTTGCTATTGGGCCTGTCGCCCTTACTATGCACCGCCACTAGAGAGTCCGTGCTTCGTTCGTTATTGATTGTGTTAAAATCGAATTCATTCCTAACGCTCACCAAGGTCTTGCATTCTATTCCACAGTTGATGGTCAGCTCCTCGTTGTTCAGACTGAACATCAGGTAGAGCGACTTGCTCAGGTACGTCTCTATTCATCAACGTCGCCGATATAGGAATCGCCTGCCACCAGTCCAGCGGAGGAAATGTCGGGCAAACGCTCGTCGATCTTGTCAAACGGGTTATGCTGATGATGGAAAGAAAAAGAGAACACTTGCGTGCAAGGTAAACAAACAACCGTCGAGGAACGTTTCAGACCTGACCTGCACCTATGCAAGGATCTCGTGAAGTTCCAAGATCATGGCTCAGGTACAAGAGCAGAACATGGAAGCGCCTCACACAGGCATTGAGTTCAGAGGTCTTTGAACCCCATGCTCTTCCCGAACGCTCAGCAGACGGCGAACTCTGCGTACGTATGCTGGCCTTGGTAAATTTCCCTCTACCCCATACAATCGAGATACCCTGTAACATCGAGGAGCCGTGTAAGTACCTCCTAGCATGGGCACTCAGCTGACAAGGCAGGGTCTGCTATCCTGTGGAATCATTGACTTACAGTCTTGAAGGTCCGTCAAACACCGATACTATGACAACGGCCGCAGCTCAGGGGATATTGAACGAAGGGGTCGACGAGCTGTGTACTGCTCTCAACCTGAGCATCAGCGGACAAACAATATTCCTCACAAACCCCCGAATGGTGCGCTGACGGTAATTACATGCTCTCCGAATGTTGACGCCCGACTACGCCTCAAGCTTAGACAGCATTGACGCATAACGCTCAGAGGACCTTGATGTAGTGAAATCTACGGTGCGTGTACACATCTCTCAGCATGAGAATTCGGCTGACATACACCATCCACGAATACGTGGAATAGTACGCTGACGGCACTCAGAGGTTCTTCAGGTGCTAGTGACCTGATTACGGCGGATGGTCAGCGAACGTGGGCTGCAGAGGCACGGTAGCGTTCGATATGGCTGCACCGCTGCAGCTCTCTCGTGAGTACTTACCTGCTGACCATTAAATCCGTGCACCCTTCGTCGAAGTTCTGTGCTTGATTGACTGGCACAGGTACGTCTAACTTCCTCAGTACAGACGATATAGCAACGCTAAGCCCCGGATTGAACGTAGGATGCCTTGAGGTGCTGAGCAAGCACTCGTCGATTTCATCAACCGACGTTCACGGTTTCAGAAGGATAAACAGCCATATCAAGCGCCCAAAGGTAAGCCCGCCCTGTATTCCTTTGATATAATGACCCAATCGCCGTAGAATCTTTGAGGTCAATGAGATCCTCGCGAACCCAGCAAAACTGATAATCCATGTGTACGCATTTCTTTCTCAGGTTATAATTCTTCGTCAACTGTTATACGTACTGACTAATCTCGGCGGACTTTCTTTGTGTAGGAAAACGTAGAGCTGCCTCAAGATTCACGAATGTCCCACAGGTCCTCGACAAATTCCTTCAAACCGTGGATGCTTCGAGGGATGGGACGAGAAAAGGACGTTCATCGACCTCATAAATCGGAGATGCCTAACATCGGCTAAGGTTGCAAGAGATGCAAGCCGAGGTTCTTCGAGCACGCGTTGTAACGAATTCCGTAAGTATGGGCTACAGTCGTTGGTTAAGATTCTGACCAAGGGCTACTTCAGGTACCCTTGCATGGTTGCCCTAACCCTGTAACCGCCGTATGGCATTCAAGGAACACGGTATATTGCGGGGATAGAAATCCCATGGAGCGCGGTAATGTTGGTGAATCTCATCTCATATATCCCATAGGCATTCCGAAAGGAATTATCGAAGCCTTCGAACTCCAAAGAATGGGAGCTCAGGGGGGTTAGAGAATAGTGCGTCAAGTTAGAGGTAGCCCTCGTCGAAAGACTGCACCTGCCTGCCATTAGGTACGTGGTTCCAAAACTTCCTCTCCTCCCCTGAAGCCACTGTGCAATCGAGGAATTAGGGATTCAATCCCGAGCGCTGCGAGGGTCGTCCGCCTCAATCTAGGGGCACAGAGGAGGCAAATAGGATTATTATCCTCTTTGGGCACCCAATGAGGTCGAGGAACTGCGCACATATCTCTCAGTAGGTTTACGAGCCTGTGACGCTGCACACTTACAATTCTGACAGACTCTTGGAACCCTGATTTCCCAGCTGCAGCTGAAGCTCAGAAGACAGAAGACGTGGACTCATGAAGCTTGGAGAATATTCGGTCCAGTGACATCAGCGAACCATAGACTTACCTCTCAGTAAGATTTCGCAGTTTTCCACTCAAGATCTACGAGTTTTTGGACTTGTACGCTTACAATTCTGACAGGTTCATCGAAATCCTGACGACCCCAACCATGGCTGAAGCTCGGAAGGGATTGACCAAATAAGATCGACGATCCGTGTGCGTAATCCCAGTCTGAACATCAGCTAATATGCGAGACCTACGAGTATGTGGATTTGTGCACGTGCTATTCTGACAGGTTCGTCGAACGCCGATACTGAATCTCAGAGCCTAGAATGTGTGGGTCCACGAAGCGCGAAGCGCCTTGTTCCAACGAAAGTCAAGAACGTATGTACGTATCTCCTCGGCCTCAACATTGGGCCAAGCTCGTGAATGCTAACGATTGAGCTAACGCAGTATCAACGAGGCTCAGGTCGTGGTCCCCCTTTGAAACGTCTATGACGAGTTCTTCGAGCTCGAGCGAATGGGAAAGCAAGATGGGCGAAGGAGCACTCCATCGATGCCATGGCGCTGTTCGTCGAAAGGCCATAGCGTTCCAGCCCATGACGGAGCCAAAAGCGCAGTCGAAGAACACGGATTTCAACCCTAAGCAATGTGAGCAACCTCTACCTAGCACAAACGAGACGAATGCTTACAGCGAAGAGATGGGATGAGCGTTATCCCTGGGTACAAAGTGAGATCGCAGGGCTACCTCCGCATATCTCAGCACTAGCGCTCAGCTAACACGTAAGATCTACGAGTGTGTGGAACTGCCCACTTCCGATTTGGGAAGGTTAATTGAATGCCAACGACCCAGCTACAGCCCAAGCCCAGAAACGTTGGATCGATGAGGTCGACGAGCTGTATGCGTAGCCCTCGCCTCCTGAACATCCGCTAACACATGGTTTACGAGCACGTTTGACAGGTTTGTCAGATGACGATGCCTCAAATCGGCTGAGTCTTACAACACGCTGGCCCATAACGTTTCAGGTACGTCGGCCTCCTAGCGAGCCTGTGCACGTATCCTCAGTACGAGCATTCAGCTGGCACGAAATTTATGAGCCTGTGAAGTTGTAGACTTACCGTTCTGATAGGTACGTCCAACCCTGATGGGCAGCCTATGGCCGAGGCTAGAGAATCATCAGCCCAATTGACTCGGCGGCGAGATCGGCGATCTGTATGTGTAAAGTCACCCTCGACTTGAACATCCACCAATTTACAACGTTCACAAGTGCATGGAGTGGTGTACGTACAATTCTGCCGGTTTCATCGAATGCTCCCCCATGCGCAGTCGAAGCTTAGAAGATACGGACCCAGTGGCATGGGGCTCGAGGATGGTGACACAACGAGATTGATGAGGTACGTACCTTAGCCCTCAATCTGCGGATTCAGCCAATAAACAAGATCCAGGAAACTGCGAAATTGCGCACTGTTGATGTTGAGGGGCTCATCGAATGCTAATACCTTCGACCGTGGTTGAGGGTCAGAGAATGCTGATCACAGGAGCAACGGCTTCTGTTTATACCATACTCCCTTGTGAGTTCTTGTCCATCGATCGTTTGCACCTGTGTGCGGTTACAGTGGAAACAAGTGCAGGGTTGACGAGACACTTCTCACAGTAACGGTCTTCTGCGCTCAAAGAGTGTTCGTCAACCCGCCTGTCAAGGTGAATATATTCCATTCAGAGGGGCGTATACGCCGAGAGACGATACGTGGATCCGAATAGGGGTGCCTGCAATTTTACGGCACAGGCAGGTGAGTGGTTCTTCGACGCGTTTGTGGATATGCATTTTAATGGCGCATTTCCCGAAAGTTGGTGAAGGGAGGTCCATTAATCCCAGCGCCTTTCAAATTCCATGAATACAGGTAGATGCGGACTAATACAGTATGCAGCTGCAGTCGAACTTTACAATCTGAGCGTCGATCTGAGCAGGGCTACAAAGCTCCATTGGCTCCGCGTATTCAATTGCCGCTCCAGGCCTTTGCGTTAAGAGTGGGCGCCTAACGGAAGAATCAACGTTACTTGACGCGACATTTACGCGACTTGATGCACTTAGTCATCCTGGAATTGATATTAGACTCGCGCCAGCGCGTTTCTTGTCCAAACGCCTGCATCTTTCTGTGCACGAAATCTCTCCGTTCGACCTCCACAGAGCACCGAGAGGCGGGCTGCACCTCACCTAGGATCCAACGTTGCTTACAACCAGCAGCGACAGCTCAGGTGTGTATCCAATCGCTGTTTCTCTCGACTAGCTGGCGGTTGACGCTCTTTAGGCCCTATGCCCCCTTTTGCTGCTCAGGGAGTAGCTGCTCCCTCCGACTTTCCTTATGTCGACCTTCTGAAGGAAGCCAGCGAACTCGATCATGACGACTACGTCGAACCGCCATTTATCACCCCTTCCTCCAAACGAACCGCAGAGGATGCATTCTCAGAGGACGATGCTTCCTCGGATGACTCCAATTCTCCCTCTCCCCTCCTCCTAGACACGCGCCGCTCCCTCCTTGCCAAAGCAATCGCGTAGGAAGGGTCGAACGGATCAGTATAAAAAGGAGCGGCGTCAGCAAACCTACAGTCAGTTTGGTCACCAGACTAGCGAGAGGGCTTTCGAAAAATACCTTCGAGACGCCGCCTCTATTCCAGCCGACATCCACCTTCCAGACCTTCCGGCTACCTCTTGCGGATACCAGGCGAAGAATAGTGATGGCTCTTACAAGGCTGCGGTGCCCGACCTTACCGAGCTACTGTTGCAGGGCTTCAAGTACGAAAAGTGGGATGGAAGGTGCGTAATTGCTCGACGTTAGCACTGGCTGTACTAATACGCTGCTCAGCCACAACAAGGTTTTCACCACTGGAGAAGAGAAGCGCGTTTTCCTCGCGTGCATTGGGATACCAACGCACAAGGATTTCGAAGGTCTTACGGAGCGCGCGGGTCAGGCGATCGTGGAGGCAGAGAAGAGGGCAACGTTCAAGGCCAAGGAACTGCGCCATCGTCGAGGAGGATATGGCCAAGTCACGACGGGTGTCTCGTATGGCGTCGGAAGGACGGCGGCAACGAATCTCAAGCACAAGCAGCACGACGAGATTATCGCCGAGCTTCTACAGAACAAGGATATCCAGCGAATCGCTGGATTTGCTAGTGGTGCGTTTGTTTTAGTTCTTACTATGCCTCGCGCTGAACGTCTCTATCATCAGCCGCCTTCAAAATGTGTGCACCCCGGCTCTACGAGGAGTACCGTGTCACGTTCAACAAGATCTTCGACGCCATGCCTACTCTGAGCAAGAACTTTGCGAACAGCGTCTGGACTGCCGCTGGGGTCAATATGGGGCCTGGCGTTGCCACGTTTCCTCATCGTGACTCTCTGAATCTGCCCTACGGCTGGTGCGCTGTTCAGGCTCTCGGCCGTTTCGACCACACCAAGGGAGGCCACCTGGTTCTCTACGAACTTGGACTCATCCTGGAGTTCCCTGCTGGATCTCTGATCCTCCTTCCCTCCGCAACGCTTACCCACGCCAATACTCCCATCCAAGATGGTGAGGTTCGAGTTTCTTTTGTGCAGTTCACGCCTGGGGGCATATTTCGGTATGTTGATAATGGGTTTCGCACTGAGGGGCAGCTCAAAGCACAGGACAAAGCTGGGTACAAGGAGATGATGGAGAAGAAGAAGACACGATGGGAGGAGGGTTTGAAGAAGTTGAGCACGTTGGATGAGCTTCGTTCTGGAAAGGGTAACGTAGGGGCTGGCGTGTAGCATAGGACTAGATTAGAGATTCTAGAGTAAACTATATGCTGCAAATGCATGATTCCTCATATACCTTGCTTGAGCTCGATAGATTGAAGTTCACCCGCCGAGCACTGCTTCCGGAATCAACATGAGCAAACCCGTCGCTTACCCTGGTAACTGATTGCTTTCCGGCTTGCCAATCAACTATGACCGACACTACTACCGATACCACATCTGCTACGACAAAGGTTCCTGATCAGGAATTAAAAACGGACAGTACCGACTCTGTAGCGATGAAGGAGACGGCTACCACGGCCAAAATTGATTTTGTCTTCCCGGAGTGGTATGCATTTGATCATGCTGGAACGAGGAATCTACTCACAATTATCAGGTCGGAAGAGGACGAAAAGCCCATTCTGGGTAGGGCACATAGGTCACGTCTGGACAAGGAAAAGGGGAATGGGGATCAGAAAGAATGATTTGGCCTATTCCGGGATCGGGTGGACTGAAGTCGACGACTCTTTGCGTTAAAGCATTAACATTTCTTGTACATTTGTCTCAAGTAAGCCGGGAAACAATCGATGGCCGGATTACCCATGTGTGAAGAGGAAAATGCAAAGGAACTAAAATTTAAGTTTTGTGTGACTTTGCGGAAAATGGAAAACATTTGCGGTATGCTGTGGCAGGACATTTAGCATGGAGGAAAGTAAAAGCACAATCAATAAGGAAAAAATGACAGCTCTCCAATGATATTTCAATACTAGCACTGGGAGGTGAAATGTGTTTCAACATTGCCGAAAATGGGAAATGTATGTTGGCTACACTGGGGCGGGAAGTTGAACATAGGCATAACTAAGAGTAGATTTGAGAAGTGCAGGATGAGGAGTCCCTAATGGTATATAAAGTGTAATATTTGAAGGTAGGATCTCTTTGATTATTCCCAAAAACGGGAAATGTATTTGTGTTACACTGAGGGAGGAAGTTGAGCTTCGGGAATGAGAATAGTATATTTGAGATGTGCAGAGAAAGGGCTCTCTGATGGTATACACACTTTGATATTTTTAAGTCAAATGTGTTTGAACTTTGCCGAAAACGGGAAATGTAGTTGAGCTGTTCTGGCTCACCAAATTGCACATGGGGAAAAAAAAGTTGATTTAGTATGCACAGAATGAGTGCTCTCCAATGGTGTATGAGCCAGAATATTTGAAGGTGCAACATGCTCATATATTCCCACAAACGGGCAATGTATTTGGGTTTCGCTGACCCAGGAACTTCATCATGGCAAGACACAAGAGTAGATTTGGATTGTGCAGAATGAGGGCTCCATAATGGTATGCAAGGTTTAATATTTGAAGACATTATATATTCATACATTACCAAAATCAGGAAGGTTATTTGGATTTCGCTGGCCCAGGAACAGGAATACGGCTAAAGAAAATGGTGGATTTGAGATGTGCAGAATGAGAGCTTTCCGATGCTATACAATTCATGATACTTCGAAGCCAAAATATTGTGAACATTCCTGCAAATATAAAATGCGGTTGGGTTGTACTGAGCCCGGAAGTTGGAAACAAATTGGGATAAACATGTATTTGCAATACAGAGAATCAGCAATGTCAAGTAGTATATAGAGTTGAGCATTTTCAAACCCAAACACGTCATACATGCCTGAAACCATGGACTCCATGTTGATTTCACTAGCTAAGGAAGTTGACCAAGGCCAATGGAGATTGTGAATGTGCAAAGCAGAGACAGTTGCCCTATTGAATAAAAGCATTATTAAGATGGTCTGCAGCGGAGTCCATATGTACATGTTCAAAAGCAGAAGATGGAAGTAGATTTCACCAACCTTTATTCTCAATACAGACGAAGCTGTGATCCTAAAAGAAAAGAACCCAAGACGGGTTGTCTACCTATATTATTTCCGAAAAACAATTATGTATTCGGACATATATCAGATTCACCGGAGCTGGAAACCAGGAATGATATCCGAGAAAGTCGACATATGTAGGTATATTACTATCAGTATATGTATTATTGAAACATTAATTCACACAGGTTACTAGTATAAAGCTATAGTGCAGCATTTGTTTCAATGTCTATTAATCATTGAATATTTTCTAAGTATATTACTTGTACATTTATCTGTATGTGAGATATATAGTGTATTGAATTGAATTAGAATAACCCGTTCAACCCCCCCCCATCCCCGTTGATTATCAAATGTATTTAATTAAATACCTAACTATATACTTCTTGCATATTGGGGCTATATGTCTTTTGATATCACTTTTTGGCCACCTTTTGGGTGACGGGAACGGTTTTCATATCACGATATGAGTTTTTTGCACCTCATATCAAGGAAAAACTCTCGATATCGCTCGAATATCGCTCAATATCATCTCATATCGCTCGAATATCGCTCAATATCATCTCATCGCTCGAATATCACTCGATATCATTTCATATCACAAAAAAAGGCACGATATCATCTCATATCACAAAAGAAGAGTCGATATCATCTCATATCACAAGAAAAGGCCTGATATCATCTCATATCGCTCGATATCAAAAATGGAAGCAATCTCATATCACAACAGAAAGGAAATGTGATTGAACAGAGGCTAACCCAACATGTAACCCTAGGTTCAAGACTAAACCTAGTTCACATGTCATGATATGAGCAAGGAAAGATATGATATCAATAGTGATGAACAAGGGTCACCCGCGGGTCCTGGCGCGGCGACCCGTACCCGACCCGCTGAAAACCCGTACCCTTGCTCACGGGTACGGGTTTTGGCGGGTTTTTCAAGGGTCGGGTACGGGTACGGGTAACCCGCGACCCCCCACTTCATAAAAAGAGTTAATTGTGACTTTAAGCGCTGGTTAATTGCCAGCAGGCGGCAGCTCAAGGGTTAGGGTTATGGGGGGGCAAAATGGATCGTAGGGCAAAATGCCCTACACCCTATGCTCTGCTCTGCCCTGCCCTGCTCTGCTCTGCACTGCTTTTCACTGCCCTGCCCTGCTCTGCCCTGCCCTGCCCTGCCCTACTCCACTCCACTCCACTCTACTCTACTCCACTCTACTCTACTCTACTCTACTCGATTGTACTCTACTCGACCATACTCTACTCTGCTCTGCCCTGCTCTACTTTCTCCACCTTAGTTGACGCCCAGCTCGGCTTCATTCTGTTCAACGTGCACCTCACGTATGCTGCAATGCCGATGCTTCAGTATTATTTTATGTCCATGATTTATGGACTCTATGAATGTATCATTTGCTATCTATTGTGGAATTCTTACTCACAAGGATGGGCGTCCTCGACGGTCGATGTGAGATGTGTTTGAATTTTAAATTGATTGGATCCAACTGTTAGCTTGGGTTGTTGTACATACTCACCATGTAACATTACATAGCCTTATCTGTACAATCCAGCCCTATGTTTCTCTTATAAATAGCATAGAATACGGGTTATTACAGCGCTTTTCTCAACTGGCGTCATGGACGCCAAATGCGAGTCATATCAAATAAACACTCACTGGGCGTCTATATCACTTCACCCACCAACGGGCGTGCTGGAGGCCTGTAAAAAGGGACACCATCATTCCCACCTTGTTCCATGAAACCAGCATACATGACGCCAGCAGAGTTGACGCCATTGATGTGACTATGCACGTCGACGCTCAACAGGCGCTTAGTGTGCGTCAAGGGCGTCGTCGACGCCAGCGTCGACTGACGATTTTATCTGTTCAATATAGTGCCATAAATGATTTTTTAATGTTCCTTCCTTCGTTGTATATTGAACTATAACAGTCCTGGAGTACTTGTTGAATTTCGCCTGCCAAGTCGGCGCATCACAACGTCACACCTCCTTCCCTATTTTTTTCCTTTGCTTTTGCTTAACACCTAGGATTTGTCTAGAACCATTTGAGTCGATCCAACATTTCCTCTCTCTCAGGCTGGAACGTCTGTGAGAGGAACGACGAGGTCCCGAAAGATGGGCGCTTAAATCGCCATCACTCGGGGCCGGCCAAATCCGATTGACGTGTTTTCGAAAATGGTCGTCAGGTGACCTGAAGGTCAGATCCTGCAGCCGGGCGCTTGCAGATGCTCGAAGGGTTAAAAAATAATAATAGAGAGGCAAGTACTATACCTTTAACTAGCCACGCAAGGCATTGAGCAAGCAAAAGTGAGAGATAATGAGTCAGCAAATCAAACAATCGCTCACGTTTATCAGCCACACACGCACGGAGGGAGCCTTTGTGTCAGGGACGGGTGTTGTGGACGCCAGTTGTAAGGATTTTTTTTTTTGAACTGCCAACAGTTTCCCGTTTGCTTCTTACTACAGGCGTCGTGGACGCCAGGTGCATAGACCGACGACCAGAGGAAATAGACGCTGAATGAGCGCTTAAGCCACAACTAGCGTCTGCAAGAGCTGTCTGTGAAGAAAAAATAGTGTTCATTCAGTATTTGTTTGCTGATGACATTAGTCCATGCACCTGGCGTCCACGACGTCCATTTGTTAGGAGAGATAGAGGCTCCCTTCCAGTGTTAATAACAGAAACAAATCTCTTGCAACTGGCGTCGACGACGCCTATATGGCAAGTATCCTTTGACATAGCTTCCTTCTTTTTGTAAGTAGGAAGTGGTGCGTCGAAGATGAATTGGGCAGCTGTCAAATTCAGACACATGGCCAATCACTCACCCCTGGTTTAGACTTCAGAAGGAATTAATATGCGCTGATTCATCATCCATCTTCCACAAGACAATATTAGGCATTACTCGGCGGTACACATTCCAAGTCAATTGCGTCTTAAACACCTGTTACATTGAAATACCATGTTAGGATGGACACTCAATGGACGCCTATCTCCGCTCTCAGAGACGGGCGTCTTCGACGCCAGTCGGGACTTATTGCTTTGCTTTCTCGCCTTCTTCGCGTAGAAAAGTACATAAGTCAGCAGCGTCCTTCTTTCTCATATTCGCTAAGGTATTCATTCAGGGAAGAACGATTGCACTCAAATAGTCCGACTTCGCTTAGGTCGGTTGACAGGACTAGGCGTCGTGGACGCCAGTTGTCCTTTTATGAAAGACCACCAATAGCTACCCATCGTGCTCTCAGAAACAAGCGTCGTGGACGCTAGGTGCATAGACTGAGATCATTAGCAAGTAGAAGGTGAACGGGCCCTCAAGCCACAGCTAGCATCCACGACGCCTGTCTATACAGACAATAGGCGTTGATCCATCGTCCAACATCTGTTTGCTAATGTTATCGGTCTAGCACCCAATGGCGTCCATGACGCCCATTCATGAGAAGGAAGACCGGCGCCTATCTGGTGTTAGTTAAATGAGCAATACTTCTTGCCACTGGCGTCCATGACGCCCATCTGGCGAGCATCCTTTGACATAACCTTCCTCTTTTTTAAAACAGGAAGGAAGTGGTATGCTGACGACGGCTTGTGCACTCTGAAACTTGGATACGCAGCCAGCCACGGGCCCACTGTATTAGGCTTCAAAAAGCAATCAACACGTTCCGACACGTTATTCATTTTCTACAAAACAATGCTCAACATTACACTGGGATACACATCGCAAGTCAAAGGCGTCCTCGACGCCCGTTACATTGACCATGTCATCTTCGGATGGACCCTCGATGGGGCCTATCTGTCCTCTCAGAGGCGGGCATCCTCGATGCAAGTTCCACCTTATGGCAGTTGGATTATAGAACCCTTTCTTTCTCCCCTGCTTATCCTAGAAAAGCACGAAGTTACCAATGTCATTAATTTTCAGAGTCCCTGAGGTATTCACTCAGGGAAGAACAATCGGACTCGAAGAGTCCGACTTCGCTTAGGTTTCCGGTAGGACTCAGAAAATTAATGACATTCGACAAAAAAAGAAAGATCTGATTTCAAAACTAGATATGCATGTACAAGTTCCAAGAAAGGTTGTCTAAAGAGCGACGAATGATAAAGGCATCGACATGGATATTTCCCCGCTATTTTCCAGAGGTATCCCGGCTCTTCCCCCTTGTTCCTGAGGAAGAGGGTTGACGAGAAGTTTGGCGAGGCCCACCACCATGAGACTGTCCTGGATGAACTGCTGGTGAGGTTCCAGGGCGAGATGGGGTAGAGACTGAACGTCCTGATGACGATGAAGCTCCTGGATTGTTCCTGGCAGGAGGGACGGTGGGGGGTAGCATGGGACGTCCCACGAGGAGAGGGCGACGATTTTGAGGAATAACTAAAAGACGATTAGTTGGGTTGTTTCAAAGAGTATTAATCCACTTACCCGATCCGCGTGGAAGGCTGGTAGATGGACCAGCAAGCAAAGACGATGTAAGAGGGTTCTGGCCCTCCTTGCTTTGAACGGCTTTGAACGCAGCTGGAAGGCTTTTGGGAGCGACAGCAGGAGTAGCGGCAGGAGTTTTGGAGCGATCAGCGAACCAGTTCCTAACTTCTCCGGGTTTACCTGTCGTATGGGTGGAAGTCATAGGGTTGACTGGCACCTTCTTCTTGATTTTCGCAGGCGGAGCCGACATTGGAGACGTTGGACGAGAATTAGTGGCTGTTAGATTTCAGTCAAAGAATTTTATTTAAGAGTTGGTTGATTGACTTACTCGATGTATTTTTCGAAGGTGCAGGTGGACTTGATGGAGCTCGAGGACGCTTATTGGTAGCTGCAGATGTCAACAACGCATTTTAAGAAGCTGGTGAGCACTAATGGCAAACGCAAATAGCTGTCACAAGGACGTACATTTGGAGGGTAGCTTGCTTCCAGCAACTGCGGTCTTCAATGAATGCTCCACCATATCGTCTTCACCGTTCTGAGATGGGGGGGTTGGTGATCGAGACACTGCGCAAGGATAAGGAACGAAATTAGTGGCTAGTGTGACACGTACATTGGGGTTCGATGTCCATAGGTCCAGCAGGAGGCTGCTCATCCTCTGGTTCTGGATTGTATAAGTCTACGTGGATCCACAAAGTAAAATAGGAACGCACCACTTTCACTTTCAGGAGGTTCACGAGGGCTGCCCATGTTATGTCAGAGGTGTTTAGATCTTCGT
>JAHBOF010000297.1:0-45939 GCA_020736565.1 Coprinopsis sp. MPI-PUGE-AT-0042 | reverse complement strand
GCCCAGTCGGGCGGCGAATGAAGAGAGGGGTTGGACGTGATTGGAGGGATGGTCAGGTCGTTGTAGGTCCCACGAGGTCCATGGTAGCTCTGGGCTGTTGGAGCGAAATCATCGTTGGCGCTCAGTCGATCTCTGGAGTAGACGTGCACTCCGCTGCCACGGCCGGCATTGATACTGTCGACGGAAGGCGCCGTCGTCCCTGTCTCCTGTCGAGATTTCGCTGCTGCCTTTCTCGCCCGCGGTTTCCTGGTCTTACTATTCTTCGCACCTGATTCTTGGATTTAGCCTTTGGCTGAAATTTATACTCCGGATTCTTCGCAGCGTGCCGCTTGCTCTCCTCCTCTTGCCTTTCGTACCATTCATCTCTCTCGCTAGAAGAGAGTTCTCTCCACCATAAACCAGCGATCTTCAATAATCCTTGTGCCCCTCCATTCGCCAAAAGACTCATCACACCGTCTTTTGACTTGTCGAATCTGACCTCCCTCCAGCAGTCGACTGTGATTGCGGAGGGCAACCATGCAAAGACCCCTGCCATTAGCCCCTTTGCTTTAGCCTCTTCCATCATCCATGATTTGAAGAGGAAGAACTGGTTCTGCGGTCTTTTCACAATTACTCTACCAGAGCTCCCACCGTCCGTGGGCAGGCTGTTGGGCGTGGTGGTGGCAGTGGGGTCGTATTGGCGCTTGGCCTTCTTCGCTTTGCTGCTCGAGGCCTTCTTTGCGGTATCCTTTGGCATGGCTATGTGAGGCCACAAGCGAGTGACTGTGCTAGATTGTGGTTTGAGTGGTGGTGGTGGTTGGACGTGAAGGCGGTGGAGATGTTTTGGCCTACTTATGCCACTGCTAATTGATCTGATCACGGTGGACGCGACTGGTACGCGAACACACGTGATGCAGACCACACATTCGTTGCCTACCAGAGGCCACCGGTGACCAGCAGCACCTCTTTTTGAACGTTTCTTAGATTTCAGACGCGTCCTTTCTCTCACCCTCCGATCTAAGTGATTCCATCCCGACTCGTTTCTTATACGTTCCAAGTTGCGGTTTGCAATGAACATGCCTGCCCATTCACCCTCCATGTCAGCAGCACTGTACTGTCTACCATGTATATATCATGTGGACATGGAGTTTCCGCCCGACACATGGGGTCGGTTTATGAAGTCCAAGACCTAAAATTGTTGTACAGACTGGTCTAGAGATGAACGGCCTGGCATGCTGTAGTTACGTACGTTCCTTAGTCTGCGTTTGGCATAATGGACGTATCTTTCCGTCCCTGCAGCCATTCTCTGCTGGAGCTTAAATTATGCAAGCGTGAGATCCCGATTCGGACATCTGAATCATGGTCTAAATTCAACTTGGCGCCTTCGTCCTTTCCAACCGCCAACGATGTCCCAATCCTTCCCGAACGAAATCCTCAGCCGCATCGTTGAAGCAGGATTGGAAGATGCGCTCATGCACGACACTCCCACCTGTCAGTTTTTAACAAATGCCTCTTTGGTCTCACGCTTCCTCCGCTATCGCTCCCAAGAGCTTTTGTTTCAAAACATAACCCTCTACATCGACGGGAGGGCCGGCGCTTACAAGCTTATGGAAACTCTTCAGGGCAACTCTAGGCTGCTCCGGTACCCCAGGCGTCTAAACATCCTGATCACCTCCTTGGATAACGACGACCGTGACCCTGTAGAAAGGGAGTTCCCCCCGGAATGCGTAGCCTTTATCGCCTCCTTCTGCAAGGTGCTAAGGAGTCTCGGGAGCTTTGTGCTCTTCTCTTCAGTCATCAGGTCGTGGCGAAGATTTCCTGAACAGCTTCGGGACACCATAGTTGATTGCGTTCGGAGCAACAAGCTAAGCCATTTCAAGGTTTATAAACGTCGACTTGCCACGTGATTTCATTCCCCTTTTGCCGTCGGTATTGGAGATTAGTCTCAAAGCCTGGGAGTCAACCTTGGAGATGATCCGAACTTCATGCAACGGTATTTGCCCATGCTAACAGTGCCCTCGGCGGGGCATCTGGGCCCACCAGCTTGATCCTACATCCATTCCCGACGGGCGGCCAGAGCTGGCTTGAAGTGCAACCGGCTCCTGTCTATCAACGCCGTGGTGTCGCTGGACTATGTTGTTTGGCAGCCACCTTTGTTTCTCGATCCTCTGCCGCGAGTGTCAAATACGCTCAAGCACCTGGCCGTGCGATATCGAGGGCCTGTTGAACCTTCCAAAGCTTAGTTTCTCTCAAAGGACCTAACTTCTCGACTCACTAACGAGCCCTTTAAGAAGATTGTCGAGAACATCATCGAACTTTGACCGAAAGACCTGTCACCTCGCGCTTCTGCCTCCGTTCCTCGCTTCGAGCGACTCGAATTTCACGTCTCATGCTTCAATCGCGAGGAGACGATCTGTCCAATCGAAATACCTCGCCTGATGGTCGACTATTGCACCCCTGCATTCTCCTGCTGCTCGCATCCTCTACATCCATTTTGATTGGGTAGCCTCTCTTCCTGATGCGACTCCGGTTCCAATAATGTATGAGGCCACCATCGAACGGTTCCTTGAGCTACGGGAGGACGGATTTGGCCTCCTCGATGACACGCTCTCGGAGATGCGTTATCTCAAGTCACTGCAGGGGGTCGTGTTGGACCTGGCGGCCTAGATTTCGAACCTATTTTCCAGGCGGGAAGGCAGTCCAGATTGCCAGTGGGTTGGTGGATCGTTTGCGGGATCAGCTCCATCGAGAAGCACTAGAGTGTTTCTGCAAGACAGCAGAGCGTATGAAGCTTCAGTCGTCACGAAGAGGGCCGTTTAAATTTTGATTGGCACTTACTCCGTTAGGGATGTTCTCGGCATCCTCACAAGTGCCTTTCTCTGCGTTTAGAATTTTACTTGACTCGTTCATTAAGGGTAGAGCGTTTTGGGCTTCTGCTTTCATGTATCACCATCACCAGTACTGCCTGCATATCTGAAAACCTCACGAAAATTTACAAATGCCTCATTCAAATCGTTGAGCTCTCCGAGGGTTGCCAACTGGAAGGGAAAGCGGCATCCTGTCAAGCGCCCGCAAGTGCGGACATTGAATGCAACTTCCCACGTAAGACTTTTTGCCCGACGTTCGTCTTCTGTCGCTTTTCCTCAACGATCACCAGCGCTCGACATCTTCCTTGCGTCTTTGATCCTCAGCCTGCCATACAGCAGGTGGAACCTTGGTTCTTACACCTGCTACACAACGTCAGGTGTCCCGTTTGGGATCTACGCCAGCGCGACAGCGGAACCATTGCCTCTGTATAACTCAGGCTTCACGTTCCCTGGCCATTTGGATATCACTTGGATGGCAATCTTAACCTCAAGAGCAGCTCATAAAGCGAAAATATAAAACGAAGTGTAAGGAATCATCATTGGATACTAGGGCAAAAAGCTAACAAAGATGGTCAAAAGAGTTAGGCCGCAATGGCGATGAAGATGAAATACTCCTGAAAAGATGGAGGAACAGCAACTGATAAAGCGATTCGAACGTAAGTACTTGGGGACCGGTCATCTGGTCGTCAGATATAATGTGCGCAATGGATTTCGCGCACTGGAAGCTTTGTCATGGGGAACAAAGGCGGCCACAGTGGTCATATAAGACTACAAAACGCCTACTTGGGGCCACTTTGCGCCTATCCATATCTTGCCATACCTTCCTTGCGGGATCAGAAAGGAATAGTGGTGCTCCCATTGGCCCCCCATTGGGGAGCCGTGTTGTTGTTTTCTAGCTGTGCTAAGATCTCAGCGGATCCCTCAAACCCCTCAGGCTCATTGAATGCGAAGTCGGGGAGGTTGAGGTTTGCGAGGTCGAAAGCCGGCGTGAAAGCCGACATGTCACCCCAATTGTATGCCTGCCAGTCAATACTCAACTCATTACCCATCGGCATTTGGGGGACTGAGGCTTCGAGCTGGGCGTTGCTGGAGGATTCGACATATCCCTGATGGGAGTAACCGTGGCCGTCGAGACTAGTCGAGGGGAGATCCTCTTGAGCGTTCTCGGGTGTAGGAGCGTTTGAGGCGTCGAATGGGGAAGGCATGGCCAAGCTTCCGGTCTGTCCAGCCCACCTGTAGTGGCCATTGACGATGTTATCGTCTGTGTTCTGTACATCTTGCGTGGCGGTGGAGAGCATTCCATACGTGGGCTACATGTCAGGTGAGTCGTTGAGGCCATCAGGGCGAAAGAGACGGTGCTTACCATTGACAGAGCCTCGAAGGCAACTTGGGGGTGAGCCACGGTCGCATAGATGCCATTGCCAGCTGCCATGCATCTGGTTGATCTCGTCTTGAACATCTTGGACCTCGTCGAGGGGAGCATAGAACGACGCAGAAGGCCATGTCACCCATCTAAGCCGGGGTCAGTAGAGCCAAAGCTTTATCGACTATGAACACTTACTCGAGACGTTTCAGGTACCGGGAGGAGCTGGGGAAGCGTGATGGTTGAACCATAGATCCTATCATCTGCTGCAGCCATCTGATTCCCGTTCATTTCGCCATGGTTGCGTCCAAACTCGCCGGACGGTGCTTGGAACGTGGAGGGAGACGGGGGTGGTGATCTGATTGAAGGTCAGTCGAGCAGAGGCAATAGAAACATTGGACGCTTACATGGTACAATTTAGACATATTGAACGTCTGCTGGTCGGTGTGCATAGCTCTGTCATACAAGGCTGGCTGCTGGGACATTCCATACCATGTGGCGGGGGTGTTGAGCGTGGCTATCGAAACCAGGGCTGTTGGCGATGGGCTGAGGGAGATGGCTTCCAGAAGCAAGAGTAGGCATAGTCATCGTCGACTCGTCGCGAGCGACAACCTCCTTCTTCGCCTTCTGCGAGGCTTGCCCGACTTCTTGGTTCCAGGAGCACTCGGCTTGTACTTGTATCCTGGGTACTTGACCTCGTGCTCCTCTTTCAATCTTGCCGCCTTGGCTTCCCAAGGGGCCTTCTCTTCGGGTGTCATTGCTTTCCACCACCTTGCAGCGAATGGCCCGATGGACTTGCCACCTCCTGGGTTCGTTGGACTCCTCTCCTCCAAGGACAGCAAGAATCCAGTGACGTCCCTTGCAATCTGCCTTTACGACTTCAGGCATTTTGTTCAGAACGCTCATACGGCCTTGCTCATTCATGTCTTTGCAGAGGGCACTCCTATAGACGATGAACGAGTTGGAGGGTCTGGGGGGTTGGACCTCATCCGTGTCCGGGACTGTGGGTAGCGGCGTCGACCGTGGTGGTGTTGTGGCTACGGGTCTTATTCGATCGGGCTTTGGGCATGGTGAAGATGGAGTTGTAGTGGCCAAGGTATGTGTGCAGGTCAAAGTGAGAATGGGTCACAATAGGTGGTGGAGTGGTGATGAGGGGGACGGGTTGTGGCCTAGCGCAGTTATAGGCTCTGCGCCACTGACCACTGATCTAATCTGTGTGGACGCGATGTTTGGCTCGCTCACAAACCACGTGACGGTGTTCGGCCACCAGCTTTAAATTTCTGAACTTCAACCATTAACTTTGTGGCCAGCGAGTCATTGCGCTCTACGTGAACGCCCTTTTCGACTCCCAATTGTTTTGTGCTGCGCATTGCTTCTGCAGAGCTATCAAAGTCAGAACCAGTGTTGAGTTGCAACTACGGCATCCTAATTTGCATCGCGGTGACCGGTGACTCGTCGTCGGCCGGCCTATGCCAGTCCTCTTGGGCTGAGTTCGGTTTCCTCTCCCAGTTAGAACCTTTTGGTTTTGCGCGCACCAGGGGCTGGGGATGTATATATCATCTTTAGTGTGGACCCACTCGAAATCTCTGCACAAAGACAACCCTCTACACATTTCAATCCATGGCCTCTTAATGTTGGCTTCGAACGGTGGATATGCGAGGGAAATGATACCTCGAGCCAAAAGGGCAGGTACTCAACCCGATTTAGGGATCATGAGAGTATTGCGTCATCGTTCTCCGCCCGTAACGGCGCTCATGGTACCAAGCTCAAGATGTGCCGCGTAATGCCGGGAAGCGGAAAGTATGAATCAAATAACTACTCAAGAGAGGCATGTATCAAGTAAAGGAGACGGTGGCTTGTTCCTGGTCAAAAGAACTTGACCTCACTGCTGCACAAAGTTCGGCAACCCACTACCCTTGATGAAGCACCTGAGCGCAATCTCAAAATCATGCAGATCGAGCCTTTTGCAAAGACAGTATGTGTGAACTGGCGAGAAGAGCATGGATTCTCTTTCTGTCCCTTTGGTCGAAGACATCTCCTGCACCGGGAGTGCGTGTTCATCCCGCAGCCCGCTCGAGCCTTCAGGCTAGGTCACTGAGGCACACGCAAGGTCATCCATCGGTGGTTGCTTGATTGTGAGCCTCCAGGAATTATGCCGGTCAAGGTACGCGTCAAGGTGAGCGCGCTGAAGTCCATACGGCAGCGAGCTTGGATGACTGATGTAGATGACAGTGAAAATGTCAGAGCCGGATGAACGGCTAAATTAATGGGCGCTGTTGTTTGCATGGCAATGGCGAATGATAAGGCCTAAGGGAGGAAGAGGGGGGGGGGGGGGGGGGGGGGGGGTCCACAGGGTCGATGTGGCGGGCTAGGGTAACCGGTCTAGCATACTCGCCATTGTCCTTGACTCACGAGTGTGCGATATCGATGCAGTGGGTAGACCGAAAGCTTCAGAGGGACTATAATTTGAGGACATAGGTACTATAATGGACATAAACCTCGCAATATTTCCTTAGCATCCTGAGAAAACGCGATATAGGTAGACGCGCACCCGGTGTAAGGAGCTTGTGGTGCATGTGTCGCTGTCAAAGTCGAATTGAGTTTCGAGAGTATAATTCACGTTAGCCCCATATTTTCCAGGAGAAACGAGAGCGTCACTAATGACTTTGGCTATAATTACATCTGGCTGCCCTTAGCGTGCCCTCCCACGGGTGTGGGACGGTTTTAACTAGAATGCAGTGATGGCCCAAAAGCCTGTCCTTTGTGACAAAGATGAGATCACCTGTCAATATTGGTAACTTCGAATGCCAGGTCCATTCTTTCCAGAAGGTTGTACCAACGGATGGATCTGAGCGTCACGGCGGAGGATGTACCCCGCATTTGACAAGCCAGCAGGTGCGGAATTGGAGAACCGTAAGCAAAAGCCTGTCTGTAATGATATCGATCAGGACTGATGCTTGAGTGTTATAGGGGACACTCCGTTCACTCCAAGCCCCGTTAAGAAATGTGCTAAGTTGAGACCACAATGTATGTATGATTTCTAATCTTGCCTGATAACGCTTTTTTCTCGCGGCTGCCGCAGTTGGGAAGCCCTTCGCTCTCTGAGAATCTGGCCAGTGAAACCCGACAAGGCAGCTGAACAGCCTCTCGTGTCGTCCAAAAGGTATAAATGAATGGTCCAAAAGTCTATCTCGCAGGGAATCCTAAAGACAGCCCAATAAATTGCGTAAGATTGTGAACTATTCGTTATCGGTTGATGGAAACCTTCGGTGTAGTAATCCTATTTCAAGTCCCGGTCGTCGGTCACCCCACTCATGGTCATCCACTGGCCTCAAGTCATGGCTTCAGTATGCTTCCGGTTGGAAGAGCCAAGTTGTCACACGTTTCCCCTTCACGGAGGGGGTAAAAACCCATGGTTCTCTAGGACGAGGTGTTCGGCCTGCGACCATTCCAAAAAGGCAGGCGTTGTCCCTGATTTGGCTACTTATTGCGTCATCGTTCGCAAGCCACAGGCTTACATAGGCGGAAGCCTTCAAGGGGTGACAACTTGAACCAAGATTAGACGAAGGTGGCCGATTCGTCATAGTTACACGGTTTTGAACCATGGTGCAAGAGCCTTCACGAAAAGATGACAAGACCCGATGTCGACTTACTTGGCCACGCTCTGTCGGCACTGCAGGTACCTGGGTTCAGATCACGTAGGCGACTCGAAATTTTAGCTTATCTTAATTCGGTTGGATAACATAATGCTCCTCGCTTGCGCCTTTTTTGAACGTGGTTTTGGGATAAATAACTGAACCATACTTTATGACAATAATCTTGGGCTCAATGCGGACGGATTTGGCACTGACATTGTCATCCCTTCGTCGAATGGTCGGCCATTCTCGTCAGCTTCAGAGGCTAGAGAGAAAACTGGATTGAAAGCGACGGGGTGAAAACAGACCGCCTAGAGGGTCGCGAGCATATTAGATGCCTTTCAAGACATGAAAGACCGTGTCTGTTAGGAGTGTCCTCAGAGCTTGGGCACGTCGGGGCGGAGGTCGAAAGCTGAAACCCAACGGACCTTGGGCGCTACTTTTGCCTGATCTATATGACAGAAACAATGACATGGGCGGTTCTGCGATCAGCGGGCCTTGTCCAGGGAAATGTCAACGACAAAGGAACGATTCCGCAGGCTGCAGCGCTAAAGGGTGGGTAAACCAGGCTTAAAAATGTGAAGAAGACCCACAAAGTGGTTTATTTCACCCTTATACCGTCGAAAAACTCGGTAGGACTGGAGCTTCGAACGAGAGACGAGATGGGGCCATGGAGGCTCGTCCTTTTACACATTCACCGTAACACGGGTGCATATGGACAGCAGAGTGCATGCGTTGTCTGCCATATCCCGTTTCATCTCTTTCCGCCTTTCCGACGACCCAGCTGAAGCTTGTCTCCCAGCTCGTCCCCATCTTATTCAGCAGAATGGAGAGCGTCACTGATCTTTGGAAGAGATCCCTAGCCAATGAGTTTCTGTCTTAACCGGCCCTGCCCACTCACAACAATGGCAACGTACTCTGACAGCTTCAAGTGCCGTTGTTCAAGTAAAGACTCCACAGAATCTTATCTTTGGTATGGAGGTAAACCCACCCAGCGCCTTCAACAAAAAATAATCGTGAAACCCGGAGGCTACTATGCCCTGCTTTTCAGTAAGCGGATCAAAAGAATACAGTAAAGAGTAGGAAACCAAAGGAACAGCAACCGTTGCAACCGAGAATAGACCCCAGATCTTCACCATATCCGACTCTTACTGTCAGCGGAAAGCAAAGTACTGACGGCGGTGATGGGAGTCGATTCCTTGATGTAGCGTACGGCATGTGGCACACTGGCGTCTTGCTCAGACTTCCCACCCACAGAAGCTGAACTGAGGTCAAGTCGCCTGGTTTGCGAGTATAGGTTGATCAAGTGGCGTTGTGCCGCGCAACCTTTCTGGAGGCTGCGCCTTTGGGGTGCAACGCCTGGCAAGGCCGGGACAACCGAAAGCGCGGTGTCTCCTTTTGTAAAATCTGACAAGCTTAACCAAACGGCTCTCTGTGTCGTTAGAGAGTCCGAGTCGGTTAGAGCTGGGCAGTCTGAAAGGTATAAAAGCTACAGTTCGCGCCTCTCAATCGACATCATACTACACTCCCTCAGCACAACCAAGCACTACTACCAGTCTTTTCCAACTCTCTCAACCCAACGACTCACTCAATATGCGATTCGCTGCTTTGACTCTCGTTCTCTCTTGCGTCGCCATGTACGCGCCCTTTTTCCTCTTTCTCTGACGCTTGGTCACTGACATGGACATCCTCCAGGAGCTACGCACACTCCGCCGGCGGGTCCGAGGAGCTTTCTGCCCGCGAAACCAACGATATGGTCCTCAACGCTCGTGAGCTCCTCGAGGACTTGGGTATGCACGCCCGCGCCCTCAAGGGTGCCGCCTTGTCCGCTCGTCGTCTCGAAGATCTCGAGGCCCGCATGTACGAGCTCGAGGGCGGCATTGAGGAGCTCGTCACCCGTGTCAAGAAGAGCCAGGCTTACGTCTGCCCCGTCTGCGATGCCACCTTTGACTCCACCAAGGCTCTTACCGTATGTTGCCCTTCTATTACTCCCTTCTGATGTTGGTGTTTACTAATCACTTTGTTCTTCTTCTAGTCCCACAAGGACTCGGCGGGGCATCACAAGACCATCGCCCCTGCTCAGCGCAGGCGCAAGTAGACGGTGGCTTATGCTACCTGTCGATTGGACGCGTCTTCCCTCTTTGCAAGACCTTTCGTCCCTCTCACCCTATTAGTTACATAGTCCATTTTCTGGTCTCTTCTCAAGAGACCATTTGATAATCCTATATATTAATATATGAGTTCGTACCATGTTCACCATCCAACGCGTTTAGCTCCAGGCCTAGCTTGGCCTTCAAACTCCTGAAGAAATACCGTGAGGAGTAACGATGTAACTATGCCTTTTCTATGTCGCGCCAGCTGAACGATTGAGAGCGCTCATCGGTCGTGAATACCCCGTACCTTCGTCATCTTAGGGCATGGCTCCCAAGTTCCAGTCATCAAAGTGAACTGGATAACAACAAATTTATCTATTACGTACCACGAAGTGCCGCACAGCCGTGAGCCCATTTTGAACTCTAATCCAAGGTTGAAGAAACTTCGCCAAGTGGCTCTACGCTCGCCGTTTTATGTCCTTTCACCTTTCGTCCCTCAAACCAGGTTCTAACCGTGTCGAAAACTGCGATATCCTACCACTTCCTCGCGTCGGCGCTCCGAGCTGTCTATCATTACTGCGGCTTGACTGCGGTGGCTCCGAGCCGCGCAAAGGTTTTGTTCACGTCACTTTCTATATTTAAATATGAATCTCATCTTAAGCGCGCATGGCGTCATTCCACTAATATTATTTCCCCCCCCCCCCCCCCCCCCCCCCCCCCCCCATTCGACGATGAGAGCATTCTTCGACGGTACAAAGGAGGCAGGATACTTTGACGCGATCGGGGAGGGTCACGACCAGCATCCATGATCTTCCATCTTATACCACATCAGCGTGATACTATCATTGCTATTTGAGTCGATGATTCGATAGTGATCCTCACTGTACAATACACCGAGCTCTAGAGTTGCCTGCGATGGTAATGACAAGCCAACGCCACTTGAACCCGTATCTCAAATCGTTCCATCCAAAAAAGGCAGGCGATAAGCCCAATATGGCTGCTGCCCCGCCGGGTCACCCGGTCTCGGCGTTGAAACGAGGATCGTTCCTCGAGTCTTTTGCTTGGCTACACGTTCCATTTGGCATCTCTCCCGAGTCCCGTATTGAGTACTCTCTATTTCGGAGGCAGTAAGTTAAAGTTCTTTGGGTCGTACTCAGAGTCGCTGCTACCAGTTGCAGTATTGTTTTGGCGGGCACGTATAACGAGGTGAGCTGTTCCTGTTAGGCTTTCGAAAGGGAATGGAGATGCAGTCGCTGGTTTGGGTACTTATCATCAACTCTCCATAGGTAAGTCGGTCCCGTAGGTATACAAGTATCTACATCAAGGAATTCGATACTGGAAAGACGCCGCATACGTATCCCAGGAAGCGAACATGCGCAAAGCACCCTGGTACAAGATCCAGCGCGGCGCTGTATACCTAAACCGTTTTTCACTATCCGCTTGTCACCTTCCAGCCCACCGGGAATTACTACACTCCACCCAGTCGTGATGGGGACTATCCTTGTACTCAACATTGCTCTCATAATTTCTCGAAAAGTCTGACCCTGCTATGAGTCTCCTCTACCCACAATCTGGTGCAGAGCTTGCCTCATGAGAAGGCAGGCGGTTGCAAGGGCCCGGTCCAGTGAACAAGCTCGGCGTGTACGAATGGCAAAGTGTCCTCAGTGAAATTTTTGATAAAATTCCAGGACCGTTCGTCGAGGATCCCAATCAGAAATACAACACGGTGGTGGGCCGATCCTGGTTAACACTCTGCTAAGCCCCAGACCCTCAAAAGCGCGACCCGTCCTTTCCCAGATCGACCTGCTGTCGCCGGGCTCACAATATGATGTTGTTCCGAAACTGCGTCCCAGAGCGGCATTGATCAAAAGATACACCATCGCCTTCACCTTGAGTATGAGCATCCCTTTCCGGATCAACATGTCTTGTACGATCTCGTATGCCCCAATTCTCCAAACGCGCACCCTCAATCAACAAGCACGCACCATCAGGATCGTTCACTCGGACATATATGATTCACGTAGGGCTGAGGCATGTGCGATAGAAATGGAAAACTTGAATGCAAAAATGTAGGTGGTGACAGGAAAGAGCTATCGTCGACGGCAGAACTTGAACCCCTCCCATCGTCCTTGACCCACTTAGGCGGCAGTCTTGTGGTGAGCAGCCTTGATAGCGGCGACCTTGGCCTTCTTCTCTGCGAGACGCTTGGCGATGAGTGCACTGAATAAATGAGGTTAGATGGTTTCGATAGGAAAAGAGAGATAAAACGCACTCGTATTCGGCCTTTTGTTCCTTCTGGTGTGCTATTCTGCGGTTCTTGACGGCGTTGAGGTGACGGCGGCGTTGGAGACGCAGAGGAGTGACCAAGCGCTGGATCTTGGGACTGCACGTATCATCAGTAAAAAGCCAATGAAAAGATAATCAAAAACGACAACGTACGCCTTGGTATAAGGCTTCGCATCCTCCTTCTTCGAGCTCTTAACCTCCCTTCGAACAACATACTTCCTCACATCATCCTCCTTGCTCAAATTGAAGAACTTGCGAATCTTGGTGGCCCTCTTGGGTCCCAACCTCTTCGGCAACACCACATCCGTCAAACCCGGAATCTCCTGCTCACCCTGCTTGACAATGACAAGCGACAAGACGGCGATATCAGGCCCGACGATGCAGCCTCGAACAGACTTGCGCTTGCGTTCACCGGTGCGGCGGGGGCGGAAGCACGAGTGGCCGTCGGCGAGCAAGAGGCGGACACGGTAGGGGACGAGGACACCTTGTTTCATGGGGAAACCTTGCTTGTCGTTTCCGCCTGTGATGCGGAAGATGTAGCCTTTCCATTCGTCGCCGAGAGAGTCGCCGGGAACTTCTTGGGCGATCTTCTTGTCGTAAAAGACGCGGCTGGAAAATGATTAGGGGTGATTGGAGGTGAGACTGGTGGACTCACTATCGCCTCTCTTCGTCGAGGTCGATGAGCTTTTGGGCCCCGGTTGCGGGGTCTGCCAGGATCTGTTAGTCGTTGTCGTTCATCTCCCCATGATGATGCTTACTGGCAATGTTGAACTTCATTCTAAAGGAAAATCAGCATTTCATCCTACAATCTCAAAGCAAATTACTGACCTCGACGATGGGAGATGTGCTCGACGACGACGACGACGATTTACTACTGCAAACTGGGAATAACGCCAAGCCGAATTCTTGCGTGGATTGATGAGCTGTACAGCTCTTTCGCACGCTTATCCGGCACTTGCCGAATAATCATCGCATCGCGACCTTGGGCTGAAGATTATTATTCTGCTCGTCGTCGTCGTCACCGTCGCCTCCAATCTCTTCAAGACTTCCCCCCTAAAATCTGTGAGAGGATCAATGCTCATAAAGACCACGACTAACGAAAATGAGTAGAACTCAAGATGGGTCGCATGCACGCTCCCGGCAAGGGCATTTCGTCCTCTGCCCTTCCTTACCGCCGCGCTCCCCCTCAGTGGCTCAAGACCGCCCCCGAAGAAGTCGTCGAGCAGATTGTCAAGCTCGCTCGCAAGGGCATGACCCCCTCTCAAATCGGTGTCCAGCTCCGTGACTCGCACGGTATCCCCCAAGTCCGCTTCGTCACCGGAAACAAGATTTTGCGTATCCTCAAGTCCCAAGGTCTGTTGTTCACCTCTTCCTCGTTTTTCAGACATCTCATGCACTTTGGCGTTTTCTTTCACCCCCTCACCCTCTTCTATTCATTCACGTTTAATCGTTGAAATGATGCCTTTTATTTGGGGATAGGACTTGGCCCATCCATCCCTGAGGACCTCTGGCACCTCATTAAAAAGGCGGTTGCCGTGCGCAAGCATCTCGAAGTCAACAGGAAAGATCGCGACTCCAAGTTCCGTCTTATCCTTATCGAGTCGAGGATTCATCGTCTCGCTCGTTACTACAAGACCAAGCAGCAGATCCCTCCTACTTTCAAGTACGAGGCTGCCACTGCTTCCACTCTTATTGCCTAGGCGTCTTGTATTTTGTATGTCGTATTGAAGTCAATTGTGGGCGTTTGAGATGCCGTTTGAATGAGTGAATGCGTACGAGCTGCTGCGAATGGACTCTTTCGTGATGTCAGGTGTTCGCGCCCTTCTGCTGTTGGCAGTCGATACCAACGGCTGGACTATCTGTTTCGAGCCTCAACTCTGCTCGCATATCTCTTTCAGAGCCTTCCCAAATTTCCACCAGGAACTCTTTCTCTAATCGTAACGACATCGGCCTGGATACACCCCATCAGTTTGATCTGGTTGGGGATTTAGGCGCCCACAATCTGCAAGAAGGTGACGCCATGGCCCGTAAGTACAACAACTATTGAGCGAGGTCAAGTGCCTCGTATGAGCAGCTTTCTTTGAGTTACCGCCGCGGTCTTGCTCAACCCACTAGGCATTATTAGGAGAAATCAGCACATACCCAAGCTAGATGTCGGCCGCAACCTGCTGCCCGTTGAGGATACTTAAGTACCTGGAGTACCTTGTTGAGGGAATGAGGTAATCGTCCATAAGATGTAGACATACGGCATCGACTCCACGCTAATGGTAGATTTAGGCGCTCACAAGGAGACGACTCGAAGAGCATCATTTCATCGAGGATTGGATTTGCCCAGCACACTAGTCAGTCTTGAACCGCTTTTAACGCTCTTGAATGGCAGATATTGACGTTTACTCTTTCTACGGTCCCTCAATTGACCCACAGGCCCCGTTGGTTGAACAAGGCATTACTCCCCAGTTCCTTGTCACGCTGTTCGATAGCCAGCTTTGGTTTTCAATACGCATCTCTCGCTCTCCATCAATACATCGACCAGTGGCTATTTTCAACCCCCTTGTATTTGCATTACTTCTAAAGCTGTACGGCCAGTAACCCTATGACAAGGCACTCCCGGTACGTTTCGTCCTGCTAAAGGTTGTCAAAGATAGCTCAGAAGCTCACAGAATGGCAGCGTTAAACAGTCAGGCTACTGGACCTGTTCCTTTTGAATTCCCTCACCTGCAACCCGAAACGGTAGAACGGTAGATGTGTTCTTGTCGGAGCTTGTACGCTCCTCCCTGACCATTTGAGATCCGAAACGACCCATTCTATATTCTGTATCTTCAAATATTAACAAAACACTCACAAAGCTCTTGTGAGGCTTGAGCTTGAGGAGTAGTAACGTGCGGCAGGTCCAAACAGACACCCATCAAATTGATGGATTTAGGCGCCCATAACGTATGTTACGCTTTGGATACCATTGGGATGTACGTTATTCCGCCGAGGAATGAACTTGCTCCTCAGCGCCGAACGTGTGAATATCCACCTGTTTTCCTTGCCTATCTCTCTCGTCGATCTCTTTTGTTAGTAGCGAAGAAATATGGGGGGCCACAATGGCCTGGAAAGCTTATTTCAACCAAAAGGGGACGAGGTTTCAAGCCTAACGTCATACCTTTCTCCCATCTCTTCGTCCCTCCTCACAGTCTTGTTTATCGCCTGGGCTGGTTGAGCATACAAGACGAACTGATGATCCACGTCTCAGCCAAAACCAACCATCATCACCTCTTTCAGCAGAATACCTCCCCAAATAATAGCACCATCAATGACACGACTGACAAACTAAAAACCTGACCAACCACGCTTCTCTCCCCCATCGCTCTTGGACATCGCAACTCTTGAATAACGCTTATAAACCCACCCTAAGCCATTTCCTTGACCAGAACTATGAACCTGACCTGCTGCGGGTACGACGGTCATCAGGCCATGAACATTTCCACCACGAGTTACCACGGACAATTTCATCGCCGATGGTGGCGGGTACAGCGGCGACAGAGTCTTTGCAAAGATCCTTAGATAGCGTTACACAGGTCCCAGAGCTCCCAGGCGACCAGCGCCGTGTTGAAGGCGTTCACGGGCGAGATGCAGGAGTTACAGAGATAGTTTGCCCACGGCCTCCTCAGCTTCAACATCCTTATCACCCATATCATCCCATTCCTCTTCCTCTTCCTAGTCACTCATCCCACCATACCTGAAGACAAGCGGAGCCCGTCCTCCTCAGTCTTTCAACTCTCCCTGTCCGGCGCCACCCAGTGCCAATTCTCTCAGAACAGCGATCGCTTCGGCGAAAGCGGAGACGAGCGCTGTCCACGACAGCTCTCCACGTAGAGATTCGAGCATGTCTTCCCCTTCGTCCTTGCCAAACACCCACAACGACCCTCAGCTTACAGGCACGGGTACTCGTGTATCCTCACCGAATTACATGCTCCACGCGGCGACATGGGATGACCAGCAGCAATCCCTTCCATCTTCTTCCCGTCTTCCTTTCTTCCAAGAGCGCTCTTCGGCATCCCAGTCTGGGCGAGGCCCCGATATGTTGAAATCCCCTTTCGAGCCTGCACCAATTCAGGTCCCAGACCTTCTGCCTATCCCGCATTCTCTCCATAGTGACGCCCGTTTAACGCGCACAGCAAGCTACCCCAGGAGTTCCGCTTCTTCCACTAGCAGCCGGAGTGGCTCTCTTGTTTCTAGGTCGTCCGCCAAGCCGAGAGAAGCCTGTGGCCGACACTGTGATGTCTCCTTTCCCCAGCGAACAAGCTCCCAGCGTCGTCCTTCCCCAAGCTCTACCGCGGAAACTTCGCCCTCTGGGAAAGGAAAGGAACGAGAGCATCCTCAAAGCGAGCCCCATCTCAGTGGAAACCTGCCCTCGTTCAGAGATCGGTTCAAGCTGCTCGCGACGCTGCCGAATGTCATAGCTAGAGCTGATTCCGTGAAGAACGAACATGGGTCTGTGCAGCGATTGAAGAGCGTTAAGCTGTGGTGGGATATGCAGACGAGCAAGGTGCAGTTCGAGGTATGTCTCTTGTCGATCACTCCCGTATCACGATCGCTGGAGAAGAATAACAACTAAAAGATAATAGGTCGGTGACGAGGTACTGGTGAGGCGACTCATAGGATGCTGTCCAAGACCATGGTGGGATCCCATCCAGCACAGGGGCAGGATCAAGTCCGTAAAGCCTTGGAAGATCCACGTCTGTGATTTCGTCCACCGTGCTTGCTTCCTGCTAACCCGGTATCATTGTTCAGGTCAGTAAAACAAGGTACATGCTATTGTACAAGTACCGCGTCGAAGTTCTTCCCAACTACTCAGCCCCTGCACTCCGTGGGCGCGTCAGTGCGCCAATATTTCCAACCGCCTCCTCGTCGTCTCATCAAAGTAGAGGGGAGGACATAGATTCTACCAACACAAGCGAGAGTCATAACAAAGGAAGTAGGGGAACAAATACACAAACTTACATCTACCAACTCGGCGAGATCGTACGAAATGATGGTACAACGCCGAAGATCAGTGTTCATAGGTGCGCAGATTGGATAGATGTGCTGGTGAGCCCCATCTCTGCTTAACGGTTTGGAGGTCAAGTGATTCGACTCACGATTTTCCAGCATCCCTATATCTAGAGCGGACGGTTGAATTGAAGAACGTCAGCGTCTTGATTGTAATTGTATATGTGACCTCTTTGTTGTCATGCACTGAATTTAGATCTGAGCCGTATTTCTAGCCCTGTGCGCATCTGATACTCCTTAGACTTTTGACGTAGTTATCCCAGCTGCTAAGCGCCAAACGCGATATGATTCCATACGAAGCTTCGAGAAGGGGTTGAAGACCTTGATCAGACGGCCATGAGGACACACGGCGCATCCTACCTCACTTCCACGTTGGGCGATCCAATTCAAAGGTCGTGAAACATCCGAGATGTCGACTCCTGGTACTTACTTCCGCCGCCACTCTTCAGGCTCCTTCCGCATCTTGTCGCAGAAGCCTCTCACTTCGGACATGAACCGTTGACCACCGAGTGTTTAAGAGACTCGCAGTTATGGTGTGTGCGTATATAAACCGGGGCACGCCTGAAAGAGTGGGATTCGAGTCCAAACTTCGCAACTTAAATCCTCAGTCGAGACCTCCCGCCCCAAAAGGTGAAGTCAACTCCAAGTATTATAGTCATGCCCTAAAAGACTGACGGGTAGCCAACAAGTTTAGAGCATCCGCCAGTCTGTGATTATGTCCTCTCGTTTGTCCGCCGCGACCCATAGTATTCGCCTCGTCGATACTCTTCAAGGCGTTGAAGAGTGCGTGGCAGACTTGCACCCTCTTCCACCCGTTGGACCTACTTCATCCATCGCGGTCGATGTTGAAGGCGTTGATTTGAGCCGCCATGGGCGTGTCTCCCTTATCCAAATGGTGAAGAAAGGGGGGAACACCATCTGGCTGTTGGATGTCACAACTCTTGGACGTGCCGCTTTCGAGCACGAAGACGAAGAAGGCAGGAGCATTCGCAAGGTTTTGGAGAGTGTGGAGATTAAGAAGGTTTGCCCATCTTGCCCTCTGGGGGTGACCCGTTGAACTAAATCTCATCGCTTAAGATCCTCTATGACGTCCGCAACGACTCGGACGCGCTCTACCAACTTTACAGCGTCGATATGAAGAACGTCCTCGATATACAATTACTCGAACTCGCCTGGAGAAAGTCTCATCGGCGTCCCTCGGCATATCTCAACGGCCTCGCTCGTAGTCTTGAAGCATACGTGAGCCCACCTGTAGCGTGGAGGAAGTTGAAGGAGGAAGGCGTCAGGTTATTCTCACCCACCCATGGAGGATCCTATACCATCTTCGAAGAGCGCCCTTTGGATCCCAGGATACTCCTGTACAGTGCCCAGGATGTGGCGTATCTACACCTCCTAGAGACGGCGCTGAGAGGCTCTCTCGGGAGAGTAGGAGGTGGGTGGGATGCTAGAGTCAGCCTGGCGTCCGAGAGCCGGCTTGAAGAAGCAAAAAGGCCAGTAGTGGCAACAGCAGGAAGAAACAGGGCGCTTGCTCCCGCACTTTGACATATCCTTTTCTCTCCTCTTCTTTTTTACAAGATTTTCGATACATTCGTCTTGACCAACTAGTAGCCCAATTGCTCCCGCGTCCAAATCTATGGCCCGAGATAGCATTTCCTTCTGCTGTGAAAACGATGACGCAATTGTATGTGATTGCCACATCAGGGTCAGCACCTGCCTTTTTGGCGCTTCTTCTGGTCTCTACAATCACTTTGGGCGTCCTATGTGTTTCCGAATTCGATACTTTGTTGAGGGTAATACGGCAATAGCTTATCAAAGAGCGAGGTGCGCGCTACGTACTATTCACTTTGAAACTGGAGTTTATGCCTCAATGCGGTTCACACTTTCAGTCAGTGTTAGTTCTGCTGGAATGGCTCCCGAATATTTTCCACGGGCGACTCTAGCGCAACAAAATCACATTCTATAATCTGGGGGTAGAAAGAGGGGCTTGTTTTGGTAAGTTTATTGTTGTTGGCTGGGCCACAAAAGCAGCGGCAGTGGCCAAACGCCGTCACTTGCTTCGCGAATAAGCCAAATGTCGACACAGATTAGATCAGTGGCCGTGGCACAGAGACTATAACTGCGCCATACCACATCGCGTCCACCTTCATCACCACTCCACACCCTATTGTTATACGTCCTCCATTGTCTGCGCTATACATACCCCCACTCTTTCTCTAACCATGACAAAAGATGTGTCAAAAAAGAAGACCAGGGGCCAGGCTAGCAAGAGCGAGTCTAAGATTCCTAAGCTCCCCAACTCCTTCATCCTATGGGAGAATCAACTGTGCCCTGACACCACGGCGACTCCTCGACAGAGGTTCGAATCGATGCCAAGCAAGCCGTGTTTCAGTGCCTGCTCGAAATCAACGGTTTCCTGAAGTACTTGCAAGCAGGAAAAAGTCGTTCAAATGGAGGAGCCTGGGTCCCGGCCACTGGCAGATGGCAAAGAGGGTTGCAAAGAGGCACGTCTTGAAATACCCGCAGTGGAAATTACAGCTGGTACGTCCAAGCAGTAACACACCAGGCAAGAAGAGAAAATACCCCCAAGTGATTACGGTTGCTGTAGCGCGGGTACCGCTCTCAATCGCCATGCGCCTCCTGCGCGGCAGTGACCAGACCGGCGTCTCTAACATCACTGCCGCACAGACCTCCTACGAAGGTCAGGCTTATGAGCAGCTCAACCAGACCTCCACGAACGGTCCAGTACCTGCCCAGGGCAGTCATCTGCATGCAGCACCGGGCGACTACCTCGGCAACCTCAGCCTCTTCGCCCACCAACCTGGTCCAATATCGCACCGACCGGCTGATCATCCGATGCAGCAGATGTTCCCACCTTCAGGGTAAGTGTCAGGCAGATCTCCTGGTATATCCGCTTAACTGATCTATGTTCAGACGGCTGCGCAAGCCTCGTCATTCCAAGGACTCGGAACCAGGTCCGGACATGATAACCAGGAAGCTGGAGCAAGCGGTGGCTTCAATGGGTCAGCAGGCGGCCGGTACCAGGCCGTAACTGAAATGCCGCAGGTTAGCGTTGCGTCCCTTGCGTGTCGAGGCTCGACTGACCTTGGCGAAGGCGGACGACCAATACTACTTTCCCTTCGCGCCCCCTCTCAACGGGCTTGATACTGGGACAAATGGAACTGGGGCCGAGACACCTAACGGCAATACGAGCTTCTACAGCACTGCCGATAATGATACTTTCGCGCCTGTGCATATGGTAAGCGTTACGAGTTTGTGAGATTGATACTTGACTGACCTTGCTTTAGATGGGTGGGACGTACTCTGGATCGCTCCACGACCATTTTCACGAGTACCAGAACATCCCATGCGAGACCGATGGGAATCAGATTCACGGAAGCGTCGCTGGCTTGTACAACCCAGCTTTCAATCAGATTCAAGGCGCCTTCGAGGAAACCGTGAGTACAATCCTTGCTTTATCATCGACTTGGACACCCACCTCGCGATATAGCCTGCATACGCAGTGACTCCTGTCGCCCTCCAAGCCATGCAAGGCATCGGGAGTCATGGCATCGATAGGAAAAACCAGTGGTCTAGCCATCTTAGGAAGTTGAGATTGGCCAGAGAACAATGAACACAAAGAGTCAGACGAAGTCTTTCCGTTCTGGCAATGACGAGCGTGCGAACAAGATTACCCATGAAGTGATGGGCGCTTGTTGGGCCGAATCGACGATTCAGCGCACAATACCGGGATGCGGTGTCTCTGACCAGACCACTCACGGTCTCACAAGCAACTCCAGTGTAAGCACTACCTTCTCAGTTCTCCATGCCCTTTTCGACACTCTGATTGCATATCCGCTACAAATTAGAACTGGAGACGATGGTGAATACGTGCAATTCCTTCGATAAACCTTGATGTCAAAACTGACCTCGAACCGGGAGAGCCGCACAACCTACAGAGTCTTGTTCGCTCGACTCCCTCCTCTACCATGAACGTCGTTGATGGGCGCTGCATCACACCATCCCTACAAGACGGCTGCGTCCAAAAAGATCAACGAAGTGTCCCGAACGATCCGTGCCTTCCTTGTCCTACCGGTTCTCCATCTCTTCCTTCACGACGATCGCCGATGAGCATCGAACCATGCTCATCTTCTCCAACCTTCAACTCGATCGGTAACATGCCGTTGGTGAGGCTTCGTTGTTGTCACCCGTCTAGCGCCAACGATCGTCGTCGGTCTCTGCTTCCGCTCTCATAGTTCGATCACTATGAGCGCCCATCCCCCCTATCGCACTGCCCTTTGCTCTAGTCCAGCGCCAATCATTTCTCCCACCTCCTCCACCACTACCATGACGTCGTTTGTCTGTAGGTGTCATTCTACACCTGCCCTTGCATTCGACGCCAGTACCACGAAGCAGGGGCACGATGCGCTGGGTCGGCGTGAAGAAAGCGACCAGGGGGAAATACCAGTGTTCGCCGGACATGCGATCGTGGAGGATCAGGATATGGTGTGCATGCGACGGTATAAAGGTCATGGAGATCTGGAGCAGATCGATGAACGGTGCGACGGTGCTGTACAAGTGCGGACGTTGTTCACTTGCTTTTAGATCGGAAGTGATTCCGAATGAAGACATGGCGTTAACCTTTATCGATTTTACTTCTTGCGCATCCATGATCCTCCCAGCGTGATGCTGAGTAGCACCAGATGTCGTGGAGGTTACAGTGAACGTGCAATTTATACAAGAAGCCGCGGGATAGCACTGGTATAGGATCAGCCTTTGGTCGAAGAATCATACAGTGGTGGCCAACTAGAATGCCTCAAGGACTTCACGCGGCATGCCGCAACACGGTGCGAATGTGTATGCAGTACATAGTGTCTGTCAGAAGTCTACGCAGCTCTGGACGTCGAACACAGCGTCTTTCACGATTGGGCCGTTCGTTTCACACCAATCAACCTCTATACTGTAGTTTAGTAGCGGGTAGGTGGCGCAATCCCTAAGCCGATTCATAGCGCCCAGTGTTTAACCATACCACGAATATTAATGGTAGTGCTGCACAACAGCTGTATAAATTAAGCGCTAAAATCCTTTGCATGGGTGCAGGCTGTGGTTGAATCGTCACACGCTGCACACACGTGTGAGCCATGCCCGTCCCAAATGGGCGCCCGTCCACGCAACCCCTTGCTTCCTGCTATATAAGACAGCACGTATGGTACTTGCTCTTTCCCCCTTATCTGAACTCATTTTTGCCCCCACACAAATCAAGACCTCCATCGAAACCATCATGAGCCAAGCGAAGTAGGATGCCATCATCTATTTAGTGTGTAGATATTGAAGGATTAAACAGTAGCTCACTGGTACCTCAGCACGCAAGTGGCGAAGGGTAAGTGATATGTCAGCTCAAAGCGATATTGACTTCCCATTGACTCCTGCCTTCTAGCGAACTCTATCTGACAGGTATGTTAAGCTATCATACGGATGGCTATCCCAACTTTGACTGATATGATTTGGTTACTAGATATTGTCCTCGAGCGTACCGACACGGCCAGTGACAATGGACCACCGCTGAACTTGACAGAGCTCTGGATATTTGGTATACCAGGATCAGAGGAAGGAAAACACTATACCCTTACAAATGGTGTGGCTTCGGGACAGTGGCACATGACAGACTTCATTACGCTGTGAGTGTTCACCATCTCATTTCCGACTCGCCATCAGGACTAAGATGAGGTTGAAGATCTGTTGGAGTGGCTGGAATTGATTGTGTTGCAAAGAGCGAAGATGGCGAAGATGTTGCTTTTGCACATCTCGATTGCACCAAGATGCAATCAGTGCATATGCACTTAGAGCACAGTAAGAACCTAAACACACATATGAAAGAAAATTATAACAAATATTGGATGTACTTAGGGTACTGCCAGAGCATGAAAATTGGCAGGGAAAGTGTGTCTTTGACTATATCATGGAAGAAAGTGGAAATACCATTGGATACCATTCTGCCAACTGAAGGTGAGTGAGCCACTTCGACTAATAGAAGAAGAGATTTATGGATTCTATTCACCCAGACTCCTCAGTGTTGAATAACAGTGCTGTGGGCTTGATAGAGCAATTTGAAAGGACAGGGGACCTTTCAACCATTGCTCAAGCCATAGCAGTCCTGCATAAAGCAGTGCAGCTCACTCCTGAGGGTCATGCTGACCTCCCAGGTTACCTCAACAACCTTGGAATCTCATTCTGGTGTCACTTTGAGCGCACTGGGGATCTTTCTGACATGGCTGAAGCCATCTCAGTGCTACACAGAGCAGTGCAGCTCACTCCTGAGGGTCATGCTGACCTCCCAGCCTACCTCAACAACCTTGGAAACACATTCCGGTGTCGCTTTGAGCGCACTGGGGATCTTTCTGACATTGCTGAAGCCATCTTAGTGCAACACAGAGCAGTGCAGCTCACTCCTGAGGGTCATGCTGACCTCCCAGGTCACCTCAACAACCTTGGAGGCTTGTTCCAGCATCGCTTTGAGCGCACTGGGAATCTTTCTGACATGGCTGAAGCCATCTCAGTGCTACACAGAGCAGTGCAGCTCACTCCCGAGGGTCATGCTGACCTCCCAACCCGCCTCAACAACCTTGGAGGCTCGTTCCAGCGTCGCTTTGAGCGCACTGGGAATCTTTCTGACATGGCTGAAGCCATCTCAGTGCTACACAGAGCGGTGCAGCTCACTCCCGAGGGTCATGCTGACCTCCCAGGTCACCTCAACAACCTTGGAATCTCGTTCCGGTGTCACTTTGAGTGCACTGGGGATCTTTCTGACATTGCAGAAGCCATCTCAGTACAACACAGAGCAGTGCAGCTCACTCCTGAGGGTCATGCTGGCCTCCCAGGTTACCTCAACAACCTTGGAGGCTTGTTCCAGTGTCGCTTTGAGCGCACTGGGGATCTTTCTGACATTGCTGAAGCCATCTCAGTGCAACACAGAGCAGTGCAGCTCACTCCTGAGGGTCATGCTAACCTCCCAGGTCGCCTCAACAACCTTGGAAACATATTCCAGCATCGCTTCAAGTTCACTCATCATGAGGAGGACCTGGATGCAAGCATTGCCAATTATAAATCTGCAGCAAACTACCAGCTTCGGCCCTCCAAGGGACCGGCTGAAAGCAGCCAGAACTTGGGCACAGCCTTCTCAATCAACATCTCCCACAGTCACCTGACATCCTGCATGCCTTTGATACAGCTTTGGCCTTATTGCTTTGGTAGCGGGCCTTGAAGAAAGTGTCCTGGGGCCGCTATTCCCAGCTTCAAGATACCAGTGGGATAGCTCTTGAGGCTGCATCTGCTGCATGCTCACTTGGGCGAGCAGACAAAGCTCTTGAATGGCTTGAACAAGGTCGTTGTGTTGTCTGGAGCCAGCTGAGTAACCTCCGCACACCCATTGATGATTTACGCCTCCACAATAGTCGGCTTGCACAGGGTGTTGCAGAGGTTGCAAAGCAACTTGAAAATGCAGGCTCATCTCGGGGTCAGTTACACAGTGGCATGTCCCCATTGGAGAAGGTGTTCATTGGAGGATGAAGCTAGGGCTCATCTGAAGCCTTGCAAGACAGTGGGATGATCTCCTCAAAACAGTAAGATCCATTCCTGGCTTTGAGTCCTTCCTCCAGCCATTGCCCTGTTCATCCCTACTTCAACACCTCCCAGCATCAGGTCCTGTTGTGGTCATCAATGTTGATGAACACCGGTGCGATGCAATTGCACTTTTGGCTGGGCTAGATGAGCCTCTCCATATCCCACTACCCAATTTCTCCTTGGAGAAAGCCAACAGGTATCGAGGTATTTTGAAGGCCAGCCTGGAAGATCAACACCTCCGCATGCGTGAAGTACAAGAGACTATGGATGAAGATGTCTTGGGGAGAGGTGCCAGGCCTTTCAAGCAGGACCAAATGCAAAGTCAACGAGTTCTTCGAGGTCTATGGAATGAGGTAGTAAGCCCAATATTGAAGAAATTGGGGTTCTCAGTGAGTGCTCAGTATCTACCTGACCTCCAGATCTTGACAACCCGAATAGAGGGTGGATACATCATCTGGAAATGCACTGCCAAGGATCTGGTGGTGTCCAACAGGTCCTTTGTCCTTCCTTCCCATTCATGCAGCAGGCACACATTCAGACTGGGTGCTGGACTATGTTGTTTCATCATATATTCCAACTGTCACCACTCTTACCAACCGAGTCAAGAAATCTTGGCAGATTGACCAGGATGCATTGGGGTTATTCCTGACAAGCCAGCCAAATGCACTAGGCACTTCTCCAATCCCTGGGACCACAAAAGAGGTCCAATCAATCTTCAGAATGGCTGTACAGAATGGAGCCAGGGCAGCTGTGCTCAGAGGAAGCACCCTTACTGTTAATGAATGTCTCCAGTACATGGAACACTACAGCTGCATTCACCTTGCTTGTCATGCATCACAGAATGTGACTGAGCCCCTCGACAGTCAATTCCTCTTCCATGATGGTACCCTCAACCTCGCTGTTATCATTCAGCAAGATCTCAAGAATGCGGATCTTGCATTTCTCTCAGCCTGTCAGACAAGTGCTGGGGACGAGAAGCTGTCTGATGAAGCTGTCCATCTTGCAGCTGGGATGCTTGCTGCAGGGTATCATCGAGTAGTCGCTACCATGTGGTCAATTGGGGATGGTGATGCGCCAAAGGTTGCAAACGACTTCTATGACTACCTTTTCAGGAATAGGGAGGAAGGAAGTGGTGGCTTGGTTGATGGGTCAATTTCTGCTTATGCTCTACACCACGCAGTCCAGCAGCTGCGACGGCGCCTTGACAACTCAGAGAAATCACTTCTGGCTTGGGTTCCGTATGTCCACTTTGGTTATTGAATTACATACCTATCAGCATTCATCACTCATATGCCTTCCTTCCGTTTGGTATGCTTGCCTTATCATCTTGGTTTTCGGTGATGTCCATAGTAGTAATTACATGCACACCCGCTGATAGGTATACCTTGAATGTCTTCCATTCTTCTCGTAGTTCCTATTCTTTCCTATCGCTTGTAGGTCTTGATCAGTGATACCTTATGTATTGGCGCCCCTTTGTCTTCTACTGTAAATCACAACAACGGAACAAAGACACAGGGCTGTGTAACAGGTCATGAAATGTACCCTCACACTCAGAACAAGTGGATGTTTGACAAGCCCGTTGGGAGGGCCGTCAGATGAAATCCTGAGCAAAGGGGGGACAGGCCGGGTGGGCCAGTTGGCACTAGAAGAGGCTCCTGATTGGCGCCACTACCTGGCTTCATCCAAATCTTACTCCCCCATGCCCATCTGGCATGCCGCTGAAATAAATTCCAGGCACATTCACTCCCAAGGCAACCATCCCTGAACCCATCCATGGCCCCCAAGACTGAACCTGAGTTGGGTGTGGGAGAGGCACTTGATTTGGAGTCTGCAAGCAATGTTCGTGTTGGCCATTGGGAGAAGAGGGGATCGATGGTGGGCCGAATTTGAGTGTGATTCCGTTCCAATTCGCTCTTCTACGTCTTAGCGGATTGGAACGGGAACCAACGGGTGAAGCAGTGAAGGTCAGACACTTGAAAGGATGGCAACGAGCGGAGATTTGAGAGTAAAGGTCATACATGTAGACTTCCGGCTTCAGGGGCGAGCACTCTTCTCCTGCACAATTTGATTCTGATCGAGCGTTCCGAATGTCATAAGGTAGGTAATCGTGTACCACAGCAGAAGACGTCCGATGCTGGGGAGTTCATGACTGCGGATATGTGATCCGACAGTCCGATGGACCGCAGTGCTTCGACGGCGGTGAGGTGGTTCTGGTTCAAGGCATGGTGATCGAATAGTATTTGGGAGGATGTGACGAATTGGGCAAAGGCCATCGTGCCTGAAATGTGCTCGACTCGTTCAAGACGATGGTAAACCTGGTCTTGCGGGTCCCCATTCGATGGTTTCAACTTCGATCCGGAAGCAGGGATTAGTTTGGGCGCGAAAGGTGGGTACATCCAGGCCGCGAGAGGCGTTGTCGCAAAAGCTAAAACCACAGCTTCAAAGGCACTCGCTGAAGCAAAGTCAGTACTGAAGCAGACACAGCAGCGTTTGACGCACGTTTGAGAGAATCCCAGCTGAAAGGCCAACGTTGGAATCCCAGTTGAAAGGCCAACGTTGCGAGCAGTGAATTCAGCGAGGCTAGTCCATGGTTAGCCGGTCAGCCTCGCGAGAGTCTCGTATTAACTCACCCTTTGCAAGTCATCAAAAAGCCTATGCTGTCGAGCAGACGATGGTCTGTCGACAATCCGGAGTGGATGGTGATCTCGCCGCGTTGACGATCGCCCCTGCCCACTCCTTCAGCCTGGATGATTTCAAGGGCGTGGCATCGTCACTATGGCTTGCAGATGTGGAGGATGTCCTGACAGCGATAGCCTGGTTGAGGTGGGCCGAAATGTGGATACTGCATGGGCTGATTCATCGAGGTGAGGGGAGATGGCTGGCCAGGCGCTGAACAATCAGGCGGAATGGAAGGTGACATGTCTCCTCCGCCGATTGCACTTCACAGAGGTGTACCGTGATCTAGAACGTACATCAGCCCAGGGCTCTCCTCTCCCCCTAGATCCTTTGGCGTCCGCCTTGAGAGCGTTCGGGGGGTGAAGGAACAGATGTCGTGCCTGGAACGCGAACTGCATCTCCTTCGCGCAGACCGCGTACGGAAGGACGTAATTGGGAGGCTTGATTTGATTGGCGATGGTGGTACGAGTTCAGCTGATGATGAAGGTGGGACGAGGCTTGACAAAGAGGTGGAGGCGGATGGAGGAAAAGGAGGTGCAGTGGCTAAGATGTCCGCTGCGGGAAGGAGGAGAATGTTGCCGACATCGAGCTCTTTGCCATCCTGGTCGTCTTCGGATGAGGAAACCTCCCTCCCGCTGTGCTTGCTGGCCTTCTAGACGTGAGTCAATATTGTTGCCAGCGTCAAGTAAAGAAAGACAGCGAAACGTACCTTGTTGATTTGCTGGAACATGCAGGGACGGGTCGTACAAGAGCGGAACGTCCACGGTCGATACGAGTCATCCGCCCTTACGTGCGACGGGCAATCCTTCGTCGTCGTCCATGGCGATCCTCGTTCCAAATCCACCACCAATGCTCATATCGACACTTCTGTTCTTGTTCCCCTTTTACTTGACGTACTGTCCCCTTTGACTCGTTCGCGGTCAATCTTCCGCCGGTGCTCTCGCCATGGCTGTCCTTTCGTTCAGGTACGGGTGGAATCCCAGGATGTCCTACTTCGCCAGCACCAACAGCAGACTACGCGGACACGAAACTGAAGCGCTTCCCTCTGTTCCTCCCCAGACTTCCACCAGACCAGGAGGACATAGAATACCGCGAATAAGGATAGTGGCCATAGATGTCACCTGCCCAGTTTGTGGTTGTTGCGAGGGAAGGTGCGAGAAACGGTGCGTTGGATTGTTCACGTTTGCTTGGCAGACTTGGTGAAGGCTGGGATTATGGAGAAGAGAGGACGGGAGGAGGAGAGTGAGACGAGAATGTACGACCCGTGGGTGATTTTTGCGCAGGGAAAGTATGCGCTGTGGGCTCGAGACTACCCTTGCTCTTGTGCAAGAGTAGAGAAGAGTGGGAGTGGGAGCGTTGAGGGATAGGTCGAGAGGATGTGGCAACTCGTTCAAAGGTAGGGGACGAGTTGGCGCAGGATGGATCTTGCGCTCGGTGGAGAGGATGATGGGGAGGACGTGGGGCACGAGGCTATTGGGAAGGTTCGGTGATTGGTATGGCGAGTGTGTTGTCCTTCTTCATCTTCATTGGAAGATTTGCTACCGCATCGAAGGCCGTCCTGTCGAATGAGACCTCCACTTCCTCTGCGGACGGCGCTCGATCCTCCGCTGGGCAAAGTACTGCACCCTCACTGACCCAACGGCCGTGGTGCTGAACGTCTGCTACTCCCGGAGACCCAATGGACGTCTTAGCAGCTCAAGCGGCTTGAACAGGCGTTGGTGGCTCATTGACTTGCTACATCGCTTCCTCCACCAGAGGCACTGTAATCGCATCCGCCCTCGTCGCCCGTCTCGCTATCTTCGAGGTTTGAGAAGACAGAGGCTGATTCCAACTGCACCTTCCGCGTTCGAGGAAACGTCAAAACTGTCTGGAGAGAAGATCAGCGTGGCTCGGAACAGGATTTGCAAACCTAGGGCGCAAAGGTAATGAAACAAAAGGGAAACCCAAACTAAAACGAAACAAGACTCGAACAAGGGGCCAACGAGATCATCTAGTAAAGCAAACGAAATCGAGCAGAATGAAAACAACGCGTACAGAAAGAATTCAAATACAAAGAAAAGAAACGAAAGAATTCGGATCTCAACTTACCTCGCCCAACCCCCCTACGAATACGTCAAAAACGATGTGCTGAGCTGACTCGAATCAGCTCTCGAGGTGACCACTGTTTGACCCAGTCCTTCGGGCGCCTAGATGGTCTGGCCTTGAGACGTGATAGAGATGGGGTTCTTGCGAACAAAGGAACCTGGAACTCGAGAGGAGGATGGGATATTTCCAGTCACCGGTGACAGTGATAGTCGAGGACCAATGTCAGTTGCTTATTTGACTTTCAGATCTTACCACGCGCCGGTAACGTGGACCGCTCACCCCGACTCGGTGGCGGCCTGAGGGAGCCCAGCGCTGAATATAAAACCAAGATACCAACGACTGCTGAAGTGAAGATGAAGTGAGGAAGAGAGCTGTAGACTGCAAGAAGCAGATATTACTGGCGGTACTGACAAGCCAGATGGCAGGTGAGCCAAGGAACAGCCTTCTCTGCAGAGGGTCACGCAGCGGACCGAGACCTGCATACGACCGAAGAGGTGGAGGAAATAGAGTAAAGGCGTCAAACTCTGGTTCGTCCTGATGCGTCGTGGGATTCACCAGAGGTGGCAGTCATTTTGACGGGCGTCTGGCTGAGCCGCTGATGACTGACCGGATAAGTATCTTCCCCGGGAGACTCTAGCGCAACAACACCACATTCTAGATTCGTGGGTGGAAAAGGGTGCTCGTTTCAGTCAATTTACTGTTCGCTGGGCCGCAAAAGCAGCTGGCTGTGGCCAAACGCCGTCACGTGGTTCGTGAACTAGCCAAACATCGCGTCGACTCAGATTAGATTAGTGGCCAGTGGCACAGAGCCTCTAACTGCGCCATACCACGTCGCGTCCACCTTCACCACCACTCCACACCTTACTGTTAACCGTCCTCCATTTTCTGTGCTACACATACCTCCACTCTCCCTCTAACCATGACAAAAGACACAACTAACAAGACCCATGGCCAGGCCAAGAAGAGCGAGTCCAAGATTCATAAACCCCCCAACTCCTTCATCCTATGGAAGAATCAACTGTGCCCTGACACCACTGCAACCCCTCGACAGAGGCTCGAATCGATGCCAAAGCAAGCCGTGTTTCAGTGCCTGCTCGAGATCCACGGTTTCCTGAACTATTTGCAATCTGGGAAGAGTCGTTTGAATGGAGGAGCTTGGGTCTCGGCCACTGGCAGATGGTGGAACTCCCTGACGGACGAAGAGCGCCAGCCATGGGAAGACGAGGCAACGAGGGTTGAAAAGAGGCATGCGTTGAAATACCCACGGTACAAATTACGTCCAAGCAGTAAGGCATCAAACAAGAGGAGAAAATACCCCCAGGTGATTACGGTTGATGAAGCACGGGCACAGCTCCCAATCGCTATGCGCCTCCTGCGCGGCAGTGACCAGACCGTCGCCTCCAACATTGCTGCCACACAGACCTCCTACGGAGATCAAGCCTATGAGCAGCTCAACCGGGCCCCTGCCAACGGTCCAGTACCTGCTCAGACCAGTCATCAACGCGCAACCACACCACCGCGCGGCTACCTTAACAATCCCAGCCTCCTCGCCGACCAGCATCCCACAACATCACACCAACTGGCTTACTATCCGGGGATGATGCAGCAGATGCTCAACACCTTCGGGGTAAGTGTCAGGCAAATCCCCTGGCATCGTCACTTAACTGACCTACTATGTTCAGACGGGTGGGCAATCCCCTTCGTTCCAGGCATCCGGAACCGGGTTTGGACATGATAATCAGCTAACTGGAGCAAATGATGGGTTCGACGGGCCAGCAGATGGCCTGTACCATACCCTAACTGCCCCCGAAATGCCGCAGGTTAGTGTTGCACTCCTTGCGTATTGACATTCGACTAACCTTGGCGTAGGTGGACGACCAATACTACTTTTCCTTCCCCCTCAATGGGTTTGATACGGGGCCAAATGGGACCAAGGCGGAAATGCCTGACGGCAATACGAGCTCCTACAGCACGGCCTACAACCAAGATAATGACACCTTCGCACCTGTGCAGACGGTAAGCGTCACGAATTTGTGCAATTGATATTCAACTGACCTTGCTTTAGATAGGTGGGCCATACTCTGGATCACTCCACAACCCTTTCCACGGGTACCAGAACATCCCATACGAGGCCGATGAGAACCAGATGCCTGGGAGCGTTGCTGGCTTGTACAACCCAGCTTTCAATCAGACTCAAGGCGCCTTCGAGCAGACCGTGAGTACAATCCTTGTTCATCATCGGTGTGGACACTCACCTCGCAACATAGCCCACTCACGCAGCGAATCCTGTCGCCCTCCAAGCCATGCAAATCATTGAGGGCCATGGACCCGATAGGACAAACGAGTGGTCCAGCCAGCTTGGGAACCTTGCCATGACGTCTCCATTCAATGACTCTGGTCGTACTACGCCAGAGGACGACCAAGAGGGCTCCTCCTCGACCGCTCTCGGGTGGGTGTATGATTATGCTGAGGCAGGACTCTCCTCCTCGAGCACTTATCAACTCCATGCCCCAGGACCTCCCATCCCCAACGAAGGTACAGCGGTGACATTCCCCTGGCATACAGCCGGGAGGAAATGGCGGCTTTCGAGTTGAGCTACGATCCCGCAGATTTCAACCTATCTGGCTTCACATACAATGAACCAGAAGGCTTTGAAAGATCGGCTAGAATCATACCACAACTCGAGAACAACGCCACAGCTGCCGGTGGCAGCCAATGGAACCTGGACATGTTTTGATCCATGGTGCAGAATGGCGGATTCGTACATGGGAGCGCCTTGGGCGAATGCTGCAATCTTATAACCTTTATTCACGACGTCCGAAAAGATTCGCTTGCATCTGACCTATCAGATGACCTTTGACTTGCTCCTTACCTTTGCCATCGACAAGCTGCACACCTGCGCGCTTTCTTCGCGGCGTCGTTTCTAGAATGTCCCTTTAGCCTTGCTCATTTATTTTGGCTACGCATGCTTACACTTGTCACCTTTGTATTTGAGTTTTAAAAACGTCTTCTACGCGATTTTTGAGATTCACCAGGGAGGGTGAATACAAAGAGTGAAAGGCCAAGCAGCTCTTCGATTTTGCTGGCGAGGACAAGCGTGCGAACAAGATTCCCAGCGAAGTTTAAATGGGCGCTTGTTGGACCGAGCTGCCGACACCCAATCATCGCACTATACCGGGATGTGTGGTGACTCTGACCAGACCACGAGTCACGGTTCACTCTCACAAGTAACTCCAGTGTACGCGCTACCTGTCCCTTCCTTCTCGGTTCTCCAAGCCCTTGTCGACACTTTCCTTGCATATCCGCGGCTTGAATGAAGCGCAGAGGTATTGGATCAGCCCCCAAGACGATAGCGAATATGTGCAATTCCCTCGATAGAATTTGAAGTCGATACTGACGTCGAACTACGAGAACCGCACTACCAACAGAGTCTTGTTTGCTCTACTCTCTCCTCAATATGAAAATCGTTCATGGGCATTGCATCACAACGTCCCACCTACATGACTGCTGCTTCGACAAAGATCAACAAGGGGTTCACAACAATGAGTGCCTTCTTTATTCTGCCGGCTCTCCCTCTCTTCCACCATGACGATCGCCGATGTGCTTCCAACCCTTTCTCTCGCCTGCTCCGCCACTACTATGACCTCAATCGTCTGCAGGTGTCATTCCATACCTGCCCTCGTCTTCCATGCCAGCGTCACAAAGCAGGGTATGGTGCGTTGGGACGGCATGAAGAAGGCGACCAGGGAACAATGCCACATATCGTGTGAGCTAGACGTGGTGTGCATGAGATAATACACAGTTTTGTAGATCTGGAGCGGATCGATGAACAGCGGGACGGTGCGGTGTAGATGGTAGTAGTATTCGGACGCTGTTCACTTGCTTCTAGATCGGAAGGGATTCCCATTAAGATATTTGTCAACATGATCGATTTCAATTCTTGCCTATCCATGATCCTCCTAGCCTCGGGCTGGGTAGTGCCAGATGTCGCAGAGACGACTAGTGAGGGTGCAATTCAAACAAGCAGCTGCGGGATAGTATCGGGATAACTTGATCAGCTTTTAGTTACAGAATCATATAGTGGTGGCCAACAAGCATGCCTAAGGCTCCTTTCACGCCGCAACGCTGTGCGAATCAGGATGCAGAACATAGCGTCTGTCAGATATCTTCGCAACTCTGGACGTCGAACGCAGCATCTTGCCTAATTCAGTCGTTCATTCCACACCATTCAGCGCCTATATTCTGTGTTAGCAGTACGCAGGTGGTGCAATCCCTAAGCCAATTCATAGCGCCCAAGGTTTAACCATACCACTAAACAATAGTGGTGCACAGAGGCTGTGTACATTGAGTGATAGAAGCCTCTGTGTTTAGATGTGGGTGCAGGCCGTCCTATCTACGACCTGTACGCTGTGGTCGAATTGTCGCACGCTGCACACACGTGCGAGCTGTGTACATCGCAAATAGGCGCCCGTCGCTGCAGCCCTTTGCCTCCTGCTATATACTTGTTGCTCACTATCTGAAGTCATCTTTGCCCTTACACAAATCAAGACCTCCATCGAAACCACCATGGACCAAGAGAGGTATGATGCCATTGTCTATTCAGCATGTAGAAACTGACGGGTTAAACAGTAGCTCACTCGTACCTCAGCACGCAAGTGGTGAAGGGTAAGTGATATGTTAGTTCAAAGCTACATCCAAATCCCTTAGACTCTGGGCTTCTAGCCAACTTTATCTGACAGGTATGTGGAACTATTGTGTGGGTGGCTATTCTAACTTCAGCTGATATGATTTGGCTAGATGTTGTCCTCGAGCGCACCAACGTGGCCAATGACAATGAAACACCATTGAGGTTGACAGAGCTCTGGGTATACGGTCTAACAGACTCGTTGGAAGGAAAATGCTACAACCTTATCAATGGTGCATTGGGGCAGTGGCACATGACAGACTTCATTAGGCTGTGAGTTTGAATCGTCTTATTGTCAACAAGACATCAGGACTAAGATGGGGTTGAAGACCTGCTAGAGTGGCTGGAATTGACTGTGTTGCAAAGAGCGAAGAGGGAAAAGGTGTTGCCTTTGTGCATTTAGATCGCACCGAGATGCATTCAGCACATTTGCACTCAGAGAACAGTAAGAGCCTGAGCATAGGTACAAAGCCAGATTATAACAAACACTGGATATGCTTAGGGCACAGACAGAGCATGAAAATGTACAGGGAAAGTGTATGTTTGACTATATCATGGAAGAAAGTGGAAATACCGTTGGATACCATTCTGCCAACTGAAGGTAAGTGAGCCACTTGGACTAATAGGGGCAGAGATTTATGAATCATATTCACACAGATATTGCGGCTTTGAGCAACAGTGCAGCGGATTTGATAAGCCAATTCAAGTTTGAAAGGACAGGAGACCTTTCAACCATCACAGAAGCTATAGCAGCACTGAACAGAGTGGTGCAGCTCACTCCCGAGAGCCATGAACACCTGCCAGCCCTTCTCAACAACCTCGGGACCTTGTTCCAGCGTCGCTTTGAGTGCACTTGGAATCTTTCTGACATTTTCGAAGATATCTCAGCCAAACGCAGAGCAGTGCAGCTCATCCCCAAGGGTCATGCCGACCTGCCAGGTTTTCTCAACAACCTTGGAAACTCATTGCAGTGTCGCTTTGAGCACACTGGGGATCTGCCTGACATTGCTGAAGCCATCTCAGTACAACGCAGATCAGTGCAGCTCATTCCTGAGGGTCATCCCAACCTGCCAGGTTTCCTCAGCGACCTTGGCAACTCACTCCAGCGTCGCTTTGAGCACACTGGGGATCTTTCCAACATCACTGAAGCCATCTCAGTGCAACACAGATCAGTGCAGCTCACTCCAGAGGGTCATGCCCAACTGTCAGCCTTGCTCAACAACCTTGGAGGCGCATTCCAGCATCGCTTTGAGTGCACTGGAGATCTTTCTGACATCACTGAAGCCATCTCAGCCAAACACAGAGCAGTGCAGCTCACCCCTGAGGGTCATGCCCATCTGCCAGTTGTTCTGAGCAACCTTGGACACTCATTCCAGAGCCGCTTCAAGCGTACAGGGGATCTTTCTGACATCACTGAAGCCATCTCAGTGCAACGCATCTCAGTGCAGCTCACTCCCGACGGTCATGCCCACCTGCCACCTCGGCTCAACAACCTTGGAAACTCGTTGCAGTGTTACTTCGAGCGCACAGGGGATCTTTCTTACATTGCTGAAGCCATCTCAATGCAGTGCAGAGCAGTGCAGCTCATTCCCGAGGGACATCCTGACCTGCCAGCTTGCCTCCATAACCTTGGAACCTCGTTACAACATCGCTTCATGCACACAGGGGATCTTTCTGACAATGCTGAAGCCATCTCAGCACAGCAAAGATCAGTGAAGCTTATTCCTAAGGGTCATCCTGACCTGCCAGGTTTCCTGCACAACCTTGGAAGCTTATTCCACCATCGTTTCGAGCATACAGGGTATCTTTCCGACATCACAGAAGCCATCTCAGCACAACAGATGTCTGTGCAGCTCACTCCTGAGGGTTATGCCCAGCTGCCATCTCGGCTCAACAACCTTGGATGTTCATTCCATAGTTGCTTTGAGCACACAGGGGATCCCTCTTATATTGCCAAAGCCATCTCAGCCAAACACAGAGCAATACAGCTCACTCCTGAGGGTCATGCTGACCTCCCAGCTTACCTCAACAACCTTGGAGACTCATTCAGGGGCCGCTTTGAGCACACTGGGGATCCTTCTGACATGACTGAAGCTGTCTCAACCTCACGCAGAGCAGTGCAGCTCACTCCTGAGGGTCATGCCAACCTACCAGTCCTTCTCAACAACCTTGGAAATGCATTCCAGTGTTGCTTTGAGCACACTGGGAATCTTTCTGACATCAATGAAGCCATCTCAGTGCAATGCAGAGTAGTGCAACTCACTCCTGAGGGTCATGCTGACCTGCCAGGTTTCCTCAATAACCTTGGACGCTCATTCCGACAACGCTTTGAGCACACTCAAAGTGAGGAGGATCTGGTTGCAAGTATCTCCAATTATAAATCTGCAGCAACCACCAGCCCTGGCCGTCCATGGCACCGGCTCCATGCAGCCAGAATCTGGGCAAAGCTTCTCAATCAACATCACCCACAGTCACCCGACATCCTGCATGCCTTTGATACAGCTTTGGCCTTGATTGCCTTGATAGCAGGCCTTGAAGAAAGTGTCCAAAGTCGCTATTCCCAGCTTCAAGATATCTGTGGGATAGCCCTTGAGGCTGCATCTGCTGCTTGCTCACTTGGACGAGCAGACAAAGCTCTTGAATGGCTTGAACAAGGCCGTTGTGTTGTCTGGAGCCAACTGAGCAACCTCCGTACACCCCTTGACAATTTACGCCTCCACAACAGTCAACTTGCACAGAGCATTGCAGAGGTCGCAAAGCAACTTGAAAATGCTGGGTCATCTCCAACTCGAGGTCAGTTACACATCAATCTGTCCACATCAGAGAAGATGTCGCTGGAGGATGAAGCTAGGGCTCATTTGAACCTTGCAAGGCGGTGGGATGATCTCCTCAAAGAAGTAAGATCTATTCCCGGCTTCGAATCCTTCCTCCAGCCATTGCCCTGTTCATTCCTACTTCAACACCTCCCAGCATCAGGTCCTGTTGTGGTCATTAATGTTGATAAGCAGCGGTGTGATGCAATTGCACTTCTGGCTGGACTAGGCGAGCCTCTCCCTATCCCACTACCTGATTTCTCCCTTGAGAAAGCCAACAACTATCGAGGTATTTTGAAGGCCAGCCTGGAAGATCAACACCTCCGCATGCGGGAAGTACAAGAGACTATGGATGAAGAGGTCTTGGGGAGAGGCGCCAAGCCTTGCAAACAGGAGTCAAGCCAAGTTGTGGTGCGACAGGTTCTTCGAGATCTATGGAATGAGGTGGTGAACCCAATATTGAAGGCGCTGGGGTTTTCAGTGAGTGCTCAGTATCTACATGACCTCCAGATCTTGACAACTTGAACAGAGGGTGGATCCATCATCCGGAAATGCACTGCCAAGGATCTGGTGGTGTCCAACAGGTCCTTTGTCCTTCCTTCCCATTCATGCAGCGGGCACACATTCAGACCGGGTGCTGGACTATGTTGTTTCATCATATATTCCAACTGTCACCAGTCTCACCGACCGAGTCAAGAAATGTCGGCAGATCGACCAGGATGCATCAGGGTTATTCCTGACGAGCCAGCCAAATGCACTAGGCGCTTCTCCGATCCCTGGGACTATAAAAGAGGTCCAATCAATCTACAGCATGGCGATAACAAATAGAGCCAAGGTAACTATGCTCGAAGGAAGTGCCCTTACAGTTGACAAATGTCTCCAGCACATGGAGGACTACAGCTGCATTCACCTTGCTTGCCATGCATCACAAAATGCGGCTGAGCCACTCGACAGTCGATTCCGCTTCCACAACGGTTCCCTCAATCTCGCTGCCATCATCCAGAGGGATCTCAAGAATGCGGATCTCGCATTTCTCTCGGCTTGTCAGACAAGCACTGGGGACGAGAAGCTTTCCGACGAAGCTGTCCATCTTGCGGCTGGGATGCTCGCTGCGGGGTACCATCGAGTAGTGGCAACCATGTGGTCAATTGGGGACAAGGATGCACCGGACGTCGCAAACGACTTCTATGACTACCTTTTCAGGAATAGGAAGGAAGGAAGTGTTGGGTCTGTTGATGGTTCAATTTCTGCCTATGCTTTACACCATGCCACCCAGCAGCTCCGACAACGCCTTGACAACTCAGAGGGGTCGCTTCTGGCCTGGGCTCCATATGTCCACTTCGGTTATTGATTTACATACCTATCAGTGTTTGCCATTCGTATGCCCTTGCTTCCATTTGGTATGCTTGCCTTGTCATTTTAGTCCTCGATGATGTCTGTAGCAGTAATTACATGCACACCCACAAGTATGCCTTGAACATCTTTGTTCTTCCCAAAAATCCTGTTCTTTCCTATCGCTTGTAGCTCTGTAGTAGTCATAACCTATATATTGGTGCCTCTTTGTCTTCTACTGTAAATTTCAACAACGGAACAAAGACACCAGCTGTGTAACAGGTCGTGAAATGTACCCTCACACTCAGAACGAGTGGACGTTTGACGAGCCCGTTCGGAGGGTCGTTGGATGAAAGCCTGAGCAAAGGGGGGACGGGACGGGTGGGCCAGTTGGCACTGGAAGAGGCTCCTGATTAGCGCCACTACCTGGCTTCATCTAAATCCTACTCCTCCATGCCCATCCGGCACGCCACCGAAATGAATTCCAGGCACACTCGCTCCCAGGCCAACCATCCAACCCATCTGAATCCCCGTTCCCCAGAACGAACCTGCGTTGGGTGTGGAAGAGGCGCTAGATTTGGGGTCTGCAAGTAACGAGAAGAGGTGATTGATGGTGGGCTGAATTTGAGCGTGATTCCGTTCCCACTCGCTCTTCTAGCGTCTTAGCAGATTGGAACGGGAACCAACAGGTGAAGCAGTGAATGTCAGACACTTGAAAGGATGGCAACGAGCGGAGATTTGAGAGTAAAGGTCATACATCTAGACTTCCGGCTTCAGTGGCGAGCACTCTTCTCCTGCACAATTTGATTCTGATCGAGCATTCCGAATGTCATAAGGTAGGCAATCATGTACCAATGCAGAAGACGTCTGATGCTGGGGAGTACATGACTGCGGATATGCAATCCAACAGTCCGATGGACCGCAGTGCTTCGACGGCGGTGAGGTGGTTCTAGCTCAAGGCATGGTGATCGAGTAGTATTTGGGAGTATGTGACGAGTTGGGCAAAGGCCATCGTGCCTGAAATGTGCTCTACTCGTCCAAGACGATAGTAAACCTGGTCTTGCGGGGCCCCATTCGATGGTTTCAACTTCGATCCGGAAGCAGGGATTAGTTTGGGCGTACAGCCAGGCCACGAGAGGCGTGGTCGCAAAGGCTAAAACCAGAGCTTCAAAGGCACTCGCTGAAGCAAAGTCAGTACTAAAGCAGACACAGTAGGGTTTGAGGCACGTTTGAGAGAATCCTAGTTGAAAGGCCAACGTTGCGAGCAGTAAATTCAGCGAGGCTAGTTCATGGTTAGCCGGTCAGTCTCGCGAGAGTCTCGTATGGAGGCGGATGGAGGAAAAGGAGGTGCAGTGGCTAAGATGGCCGCTGCGGGAGGGATGAGAATGTTGCCGACGTCGAGCTCTTCGCTATCCTGGTTGTCTTCGGATGAGGAAACCTCCCTCCCCTGTGCTTGCTGGCCTCTAGACGGGAGTCAATATTGTTGCCAGCGTCAAGTAAAGAAAGACAGCGAAACGTACCTTGTTGATTTGCTGGAACATGAGGGGACGGATCGTACAAGAGCGAAACGTCCACGATTGATACGAATCATTCACCGCTACGTGCGACGGCAAATCTTTGTCGTCGTCCATGGCGATCCTCGTTCCGAATCCACCACAAATGCTCATACCGACAGTTCTGTTCTTGTTCCCCTTTCACTTGACGTATTGTCCCCTTTGACTCGTTCGCGTTCAATCTTCGGCCGGTGCTCTCGCCGTGGCTGTCCTTTCGTTCAGGTACGGGTGGAATCCCGGGATGTCCTACTTCGCCAGCACCAACAGCAGACAACGCTGACATGGAACTAAAGCGCCTCCCTTCGTTCCTCCTGAGACTCCTACCCAACCGGGAGGACATAGAATACCGCGAATCGCCATAGGTGTCACCTTCCCGGCTTGTGGTGGATGCTGCGAGGGAAGGTGCGAGAGACGATGCGTTGGATTGTTCACGTTCGCGTGGTAGACTTGCTGAAGGCTGGGATGATGGAGAAGACAAGACAGGAGGAGAGCGAGACGAGAATGTACGAATCGTGGGTGATTTTTGCGCAGGGAAAGTATGCGTTGTGGGCTCGAGACTACCCGTGCTCTGGTGCGAGAGTAGAGAAGGGTGAGAGTGAGAGCGTTGAGGGATAGTTCGAGAGGATGTGGCAACTCGTTCAAAGGTAGGGGACGAGTTGGCACGGGGTGGACCTTGCGCTCGGTGGAGAGGAGATGGGGAGGACGTGGGTGGGAGGCATTGGGAAGGTTCCGGTGATTGGTATGGCGAGTGTGTTGTCTTCTCATCTTCATTGGAAGATTTGCTACCGCACCGAAGGCCGTCCCATTGAGTGAGATTCCCACTTCCTCTGCGGACGGCGCTCGATCCTCCGCTGGGCAAAGTACTGCACCCTCATGATCCAACGGCCGTGGTGCTGAACGTCTGCTACTCCTGGAGACCCAATGGACGTCTTAGAGCTCAAGCGGCTTGAACAGGCGTTGCTGGCTCATTGACTTGCTACATCGCTTCCTCCACCAGAGGCAATGTAATCGCATCCGCCCTCGTCGCCCGTCTCGCTATCTTCGAGGTTTGAGAAGACAGAGGCTGATTCCAACTGCAACTTCCGCGTTCGAGGAAACGTCAAAACTGTCTGGAGAGAAGATCAGCGTGGTTCGGAACAGGATTTGCAAACCCAAGGCGCGAAAGTAATGAAACAAAAGGGAAACCCAAACTAAAACGAAACAAGACTCGAACAAGGGGCCAACGAGATCATCTAGTAAAGCAAACGAAATCGAGCAGAATGAAAACAACGCGTACAGAAAGAATTCAAATACAAAGACAAGAAACGAAAGAATTCAGATCTCAACTTACCTCGCCCAACTCCCCTGCGAATACGTCAAAAACGATGTGCTGAGCTGACTCGAATCAGCTCTCGAAGTGACCACTGTTTGACCCAGTCCTTCGGGCGCCTAGATGGTCTGGCCTTGAGACGTGATAGAGATGGGAGTCTTGCGAACAAAGGAACCTGGAACTCGAGAGGAGGATGGGATATTTCCAGTCACCGGTGACAGTGATAGTCAAGGACCAATGTCAGTTGTTTCAGATCTTACCACGCGCCGGTAACGTGGACCGCTCACCCCGACTCGGTGGCGGCCTTCGGAGGGAGCCCAGCGCTGAATATAAAACAAAGATACCAACGACTGCTGAAGTGAAGATGAAGTGGATGAAGTGAGGAAGAGAGCTGTAGACTGAAAGAAGCAGATATTACTGGCGGTACCGACAAGCCAGATGGCAGGTGAGCCAAAGAATAGCCTTCTCTGCAGAGGGTCACGCAGCGGACCGAGAACTGCATACGACTGAAGAGGTGGAGGAAATAAAGTAAAGGCGTCAAACTCTGGCTCGTCCTGACGCGTCGTGGGATTCACCAGAGGTGGCGGTCATTTTGACGGGCGTCTGGCTGAGCCGCTGATGACTGACCGGATATCTTCCCCGGGAGACTCGCTAGCTCTAGCGCAACAACACCACATTCTAGATTCGTGGGTGGAAAAGGGTGCTCGTTTCAGTCGTTTTACATTTTGCTGGGCCACAGAAGCATCTGGCTGTGGCCAAACGCCCTCACGTGTTTTATGAACAAGCCAAACGCCGCGTCGATACAGATTAGATCAGTGGGCGGTGGCACAGAGCCTATAACTGCGCTAAACCACATTGCGTCGACCTTCACCACCACTCCACACCTTATGTTATACGTCCTCCATTGTTTGTGCTATATATACCCCCACTCTCCGTCTAAAGACACGTCAAAAAAGACCCGTGGCCAGGCCAAGAAGAGCGAGTCCAAGATTCCTAAACCCCCAACTCCTTCATCCTATAAAAGAATCAACTGTGCCCTGACACCACGATGACTTCCCGACAGAGGCTCAGATCAATGCCAGAGCAATCCGTATTTCAGTGCCTGATCGAGATCCACGGTTTCCTGGAGTACTTGCAAGCTGGGTCGAGCAAGTCGAATGGAGGAGCCTGGGTCTCGGCCACTGGCAGATGGTGGAGATCCATGACCGACGAAGAGACAAAGAGGGTCTCAAAGAGGCACACGTTGAAACACAAATTGCAGCCAGCAGGCCCGGACAGTAAGACGTCAGGCAACACGAGATATTACCCCCCGTGATCACAGTCGATGAACCATGGGCTCAACTCCCAATCGCCATGCGCCTCCTGCGCAGCAGTGACCAGATCGGCGTCTCCAACTTTGCTGCCACACAGACCTCCTACGAAGGTCAAGCCTATGAGCAGCTCATCCGAACCTCTGCGAACGGTCCAGTACCTGCCCAGGGCAGTCATCTGCATGCAGCCGCACCACCGCGCAACTACCTCGGCAACCCCAGCCTCTTCGCCCACCAACATGGCCCGATATCGCACCGACCGGCTGACCATCCGATGTAGCAGATGTTCAACACCTTCAGGGTAAGTGTCAGGCAGATCTCCTGGTATATCCGCTCAACTGACCTATGTTCAGACGGCTGGGCAAGCCCGTTCATTCCAAGCATTCGGAACCAAGTTCGGGCATGATAACGAGGTACCTGGAGCAAGCTATGGATTTAACGGTTCAGCAGATGGCCAGTACCAGACCGTAACTGAAATGCCGCAGGTTAGCGTTGCGTTCCTTGCGTGTCGAGGCTCAACGTACCTTGGCGTAGGTGGACGACCAATACTACTTTCCCTTCGCGCTGCCTCTCAACGGGTTTGATACTGGGCCAAATGGAAACGAGGCCGAGATCCCGAACGTCAATACGAGCTTCTACAGCACTGGCTGTAATGATACTTGTGTGCTGTGCGGATGGTAAGCGTTACGAGTTTGTGCCATTGATACTCAACTGACCTTGCTTTAGATAGGTGGGCCGTCCTCTGGATTGCTCCACGTCCCTTTCCACGAATACCAGAACAACCCATACGAGACCGATGGGAATCAGATGCCTGGAAGCGTCGCTGGCTTGTACAACCCAACTTTCAATCAGATTCAAGGCGCCTTCGAGTAAACCGTGAGTACAATCCTTGCTTTATCATCGACTTGGACACCCACCTCGCGATATAGCCTGCGTACGCAGTGACTCCAGTTGCCCTTCAAGCCATGCAATGCATCGGGAGCCATGGTGTCGATAGGAAAAACGATTGGTCGGGCCAGGCTGGGATCCTTGCCATGACGTCTCCATTCGACGACTCTGGCCGTACCACCCCAGAGGACGTCGAGGAGGGCCCCTCCTCGACCATTCTCTGGCGGGTGCATGGTCATCCTGAGGCAGGGCTTACCTCATCGTGCACCTATCAACTCGACGCCCCACGACCTCCCGCGCTCAGCGCAGATGAAGTGAGTGATATTCCCCTAGCATACGGCGCGGAGGAAATGGCGGCTTTCGAGTTGAACTACGATCCCACAGATTTCAACCTCTCTGGCTTCACATACTATGAAGCAAAGGGCTTTGAAAGATCCGCTGGTATCATATACCAATTCGAAAACGACACCACAGCTGCCGGTGGAAGCCAATGGAACCTGGACATGTTTTGATCCATAGTACAGAATGGCGGGGCAGATGAAAACGTCCTGGCTGAATAGATTGCCTTCTTGTACTTACCTGGTTTATTCGCAACGTCCGAGAAGATTTTCCGGGATCCGTTTGGCGTCTGACCTATCGGATGACCCTTGTTTTGACGCTTACTTCGATAAAGCCCTTTCACGCTGCGCATTTACGCGCTTTCTTTACGACTTCGTTTCTACAATGTCCCTTTAGCATTGCTTGTTGATTTTCGTTACGCATGCTTACATTTATCTTCAATGCCATCTTTCTATTTCATTTTCGAAAACTTCTTCATCCGCGATCGCTGAGACTGGCCAGAGAACAATGGGAGATGGTGAACACTTGAAAGAGTGAGACGAAGGAGTCCTTCCAATTCTTGCTGGCAATGCAGAGCGTGCGAACAAGATTACCCATGAAGTGATGGGCGCTTGTTGGACCGAATCGACGATTCAGCGCACAATACCGGGATGCGGTGTCTCTGACCAGACCACTCACGGTCTCACGAGCAACTCCAGTGTAAGCACTACCTTCTCAGTTCTCCATGCCCTTTTCGACACTCTGATTGCATATCCGCTATAAATTAGAACTGGAGACGATGGTGAATACGTGCATTTCCTTCGATAGACCTTGAAGTCAATACTGACCTCGAACCGGGAGAACCGCACAACCTACAAAGTCTTGTTCGCTCGACTCCCTCCTCTAACATGAACGTCGTTGATGGGCGCTGCATCACACCATCCCTACAAGACGGCTGCGTCCAAAAAGATCAACGAAGTGTCCCGAACGATCCGTGCCTTCCTTGTCCTACCGGTTCTCCATCTCTTCCTTCACGACGACCGCCGATGAGCATCGAACCGTGCTCATCTTCTCCAACCTTCAACCCGATCGGTAACATGCCTTTGGGGAGGCTTCGTTGTTGTCACCCGTCTAGCGCCAACGATCGTCGTCGGTCTCTGCTTCCGCTCTCATAGTTCGATCACTATGAGCGCCCATCCCCCCTATCGCACTGCCCTTTGCTCTAGTCCAGCGCCAATCATTTCTCCCACCTCCTCCACCACTACCATAACGTCGATCGTCTGTAGGTGTCATTCTACACCTGCCCTTGCATTCGACGCCACCACCACGAAGCAGGGGCACGATGCGCTGGGTCGGCGTGAAGAAAGCGACCAGGGGGAAATACCAGTGTTCGCCGGACATGCGATCGTGGAGGATCGAGATATGGTGTGCATGGGACGGTATAAAGGTCATGTAGATCTGGAGCAGATTGATGAACGGTGCGACGGTGCTGTATAGCTGCGGACGTTATTCACTTGCTTGTAGATCGGAAGGGATTCGGAATGAAGACATGTCGTTAACCTTGATCGATTTTACTTCTTGCGCATCCATGATCATCCCAGTCTCATGCTGAGTAGCACCAGATGTCGCGGAGGTCACAGTGAACGTGCAATTTATTCAAGAAGCTGCGGGATAGCACTGGGATAGGATCAGCCTTTAGTCGAAGAATCATACAGTGGTGGCCAACGAGAATGCCTCAAGGACTTCACGCGGCACGCTGCAACACGGCGCGAATGTGTATGCAGTACATAGTGTCTGTCAGAAGTCTACGCAGCTCTGGATGTCGAACACAGCGTCTTTCGCGATTGGGCCGTTCGTTTCACACCAATCAACCTCTATACTGTAGTTTAGTAGCGTGTAGGCGGCGCAATCCCTAAGCCGATTCATAGCGCCCAGTGTTTAACCATACCACGAATATTAATGATAGTGGTGCACAACAGCTGTATAAATTAAGCGCTAAAATCGTTTGCATGGGTGCAGGCTGTGGTCGAGTCATCACACGCTGCACACACGTGTGAGCCATGCCCGTCCCAAATAGGCGCCCGTCCACGCAAC